>ML776774.1:0-10622 GCA_009831015.1 Picea engelmannii
CTTTAATGAAGGAATTTGCGAAGGAGTTTTACCATGCCCATTGGGAAGATGTTTTGAACTGGTAGAAGAAGAAGAAGAAGATGATGATGGAGGAGGAGAGGGTGGTGGAGAAGCACCATTCCCTCCATCTTTTCCTGGAGTCTTGTCACCACCGCCTCCCTTATGCATTGAAGGGTTAGAGCCTTCACCCTGCGAAATCATGTTTCATTCCATCATGACCTTCATCATATCTCTCAACTGTATGATAGTTTGCTTGAGATCTGCTTCTTCATCCGGAACATGTTCATGACCTTATGCACTAGCCATGCTTGGTGAATGTCTCTCTGCAACTTGCGGTGAATGAAACTGCTTCCTCCTTGTCGAATAAGAACTTGGATCCAAAAATTGACCTTCTCCTCTTGTGAGTTTCAACCTTGTGAACATCAGAAACAAAACTTGCAAACAATCAAGTCTTCAAAACCAGAGCTCTGATACCAACTTGATCTAAAAATGAAGAAGACTTGAAAAACTTGAATAATTACTGCAAGTGAAATGTTATGTGTTTAAAGCAACAGGATCAATTTGCAACACATAAATTTAGGATTACTTATGCAAAATACACATAGACAGCAGCATAAATATCAAACATCAGACATAAAACACAACAATTGATAAAGGAGTTCACCCCTCTTCTGGGCTACATCTCCTGGTCCAGCTTCCAATGGATCATTATTATTAATTGCTCAAAAGTGCTCAAAAACATGTCTTACAGTGCTCAAATTGACAAACGGACTACTCCAATGGTTTCCCAGCATCCCAAAACCCCTGTCTGGGCTCTTTCGGCACCTCAATCGGTCGAAAAATGAGAAAGATAGGCCTCCTGGAAGTCTCCTTCTCCAAGCTTGTTGTCTCTGATTCTACAATTCGCACCCTTCATCAACGAACCTAGCTCACACGCTCTTTTAAGCGCAAAAACCCAGCACCGGGTGAAACCACGCCAACGATGAAAACCATAGGATGGTTAAGGGCGCGCCAGCCCCTAACCGCCTCGGCACCTGGGCGTATGAGGGCATGTGACCATGCGCATGGCTAAAAAGTGGTTAAATTCGTTGTAATGGGCATAACCTCCCATGCGCCCGGATTAGGGTCATATGCAATAGTACAAAGAACCGGGGGCTATGTTCCAAACCCTGCGCGCAAATATTACAACCGTGCGCACACCATATGTAACAAGGTCATATCCAAAGCGCACACGACCATGGGCCGGGGCTAAGCCCCGGCCCGACCCCCCACCAATCAATACAAAAAGCAAACTTAAATACATTAACCCCCGCATACATGTTAAGAAACAAGTGGCGGTGTAATGGCTAGAGGAGGTTCGCGAAGGCACTAGTGTAGGGGGAGGTCTGGGGGTCGAACCCCGCGGACTCCCAATACAATTTTATACAACCAAATAAACCAATAATGAGGGGGACACGTGGCACCCATGGATTGGGCCACGTGTCCTCATATTACTTGCCCCCAACCGAACACGTGTCACCACCCGATTCGCCAACAACCAACCAATAAGAAACTACCACCTCATCACCGTATGGTCTGTACGGTCCTTCCACGTCATCATACGGACTGTACGGACAGGTACAGTCAGCATCAAAAAAATTTGTCTGTTTGGCTTGGCGGACAGATCGCGATATCTCCTCCATACGGACTCTGTTTGAAAAAGTAAATATATCGCCGGAATCAGGAAGACGAGACGGACGCAATGGAACTGTTTTCATCGCATTCCGAGCACTTTGAAAATTGAGCAAAATTTGATCCCCTGATCACCTAACATCGAGCCCGGTCTCCCGGATCAAACCAGCATTTCTCTAAATTTATTTAACACTATTTTACAAACAACAAATAATCGAGTTGACTTAGAACGTTCATGGGCAACAATTGAAAGAGATATCAGTATCCAGGAAAACTGGGAATTTAGACAGAGAGAGTTGAGAAACCGACAATAGCTTTACCTTTTTATCACTCTTTTTTCTATTCTTAGCTCCCTCTGTTTTTTCAGATGCCTTGACAATATACTTTAAATCCTTAAAGTATAAACTCAAGAACAACACATAGGACATGGAAGAGTTAAGTTGTTTCTTAAGGATGGAAGGATTAGAACACTCTCTAGGTTTATTCATGTTCTAGAGCTTGCTAGAAACTTAATATCCATAAGTAATATTAGTGATGAAGGTATACATACTATGTGTGAAAAGGAAACCTATAAAATGGTTTGAGGAGCAATGGTGTTGATGAGATAATTTCAAAATGGAACTTTCTACAAGTTGTTGGGAAGCACTATCATTGATGGGTGTAACAATTTTATTTTTCCTAAGGTTGGAATTGAAGAATGAAGAACCCCTATTATCTCTAGAGGAAAGACAATGTTGTGGCATCAAAGACTAGGAAATATTGGAGAGAAGGGCCTTCGAGAATTACATGGTAAAAGTATGGTTGAAGGTATGGTTGATTGCACACTAGATTTCAATTTCTATGAACAATGAACATATATGGTAAATATAATTGGCTAAGATTCTCATTTTGTGCTACAATATTAAAGGGAATCTTAGAGTTGATACATATTAATGTGTTTAGACCCGTGTCTATTCCATAATTAGGTAAATCTATGTATTTTGTTTCATTCATAGATGGTTTCTCAAGTAACACATGGATTTATTTCATCCTAAATAAATTTAAGATATTTGGTAAATTTAATGAGTTTAAGGATCTTGTAGAGAATTAGACAGAGAAAAAAATAAAGGTGTTGAGGATAGATAATGGTGGATAGTTTTGCACAAGTGAATTTCAGGAATTCTTAGGAAGTGTGGAATAGAAAGGAAAAATACTACTCCAGACATACCTCAAAAAATAGAGTTGTAAAAAGAATGATCAGAACATCGATGGAAAAGGAAAGGAGCGTGCTCAATGGTGTCTGGTTCAAATAGGAATTATGGGTAGAGGTAGTGGATAATGAATGTTACTTGGTAATTCAATCACTTTAATCAGCGTTGGTGAAAAAAAAACCACATGAGGCATGGATTGGTAAGAAACCCTCCCTTAAACATCTCAAAGTTGTTGGTTTTGATACTTATGTACATGTTCCAATGTAGAATAGGAATAAGATGGATAATAAATATCAAAAATGTATCTTTATTGGTTATAAAGATGGTAAAAAAAGTTATAAACTTTGGAACTCATTAACTAAGAAGATTGTTTATAGTGAAGATGTTGTTTTTAGAGAGGTTAAATATGTCCCCAAATAGGCATTCCTACCAAGTGAGAAAGAACCAAAGATAATATATTTTGATTTGAAGGATGAATAATATGACTCAAAATAAGAAGACAAATCAAATTAAGAAGAACCTCATACTCCAATTTTGAGGAGATCTACTTAGGAAAGAAGGAAACCAAAAAAGTATACTCCACCTGATTTTTTTTCTAGTTTTTTTTTATCTATTACTAATGATGATCACAAAATTGTTAGTGGGGCAGTGGGTTCAGAGGATAGTAAACTCTGAAAGAAGTCCATGGTTGAAGAAATGGTTTCCTTGGATAAGAATGAGGCATGGGGATCAGTTGAGTTTCCAGCTGGAAGAAAACACATTGGTAGCAAATGGGTGTTTAAGAAGAAGTTGAATGCAAAAGGTCAACTGGAGAAATACAAATATCACTTAGTAGAAAGAGGATATTCCTAGTTAGAGGGAATTCATTTTGGTGAAAATTTTCCTCCTTTTCCAAAATTAACTTCTATTATATTTGTTTTGTCTATTTCTACTACTTTTGATCTTGAAGTAGAGAAAATGGATGTGAAGATAACATTCCTACACAGGGATCTTGAAGAAAAAATCTACATGTAATAGCCAGAAGGTTTTGCAGTGAACATAAATAAAGAGATGGTTTGCAAGATGAAAAAGTCCTTGTATGGATTAAAACAATATCCAAGAATGTGGTATCAAAAGTATGATACTTATATATAGGGACTTAGTTTCTCAAGAAGCAAAGTTGATCATTGTGTGTATTCCAAGCTAGTTGGTGATCCTTTTATTTGTGTGGTCTTGTATGTTGATGATATGCTGATGAATGGAAACAACAAGGAAATCAAGGATGTGAAAACTTAGTTGTCTTTTGAATTTGATATGACAGATCTTGGTGTTGCAAATTTCCACACTCCAACGTGTGATCAATAATCAACTAATTGGATTTTACATTAGTCTTGCTTAGTTAAAGGTTCTTTTTGTATTATATATGTTCTTTTTATCTTCAACACCCATATTTTGTTTTAGACTCACCATCTCCTTCTTTTCTTTCTTGGATTCTGCAAAACTTTAGCCAAAGTATTTTTACTATCTCTTTTTATAAGCATGGAAATGCAAAGTGATAAAGAAGTGTTGTAGAATTCTACTTGTATCATGTGCTAGTCTAGATCTAGTTAGAATTTTATTAACAGTTGTGGTAAATATTTGGTTGAAGTTGTTTACTCTCTCATTGTAATACCCCCAAGTTGATCCCCATGTTGTAATATGTATATGTACATATGTTTTATAGGTTGGTGAGCCAATATGGAATTTGGGCCAGAGTGCCTATGTATTTATGTTTTGGACTAGAGTTCATATATGATAGTAGGCCAGTGTGCATGTATGTTGAAAGGCCAATGAGCCTGACATTGTAATTTGTAATCACACTCAGATATAAATAAAATATATCATTGTTTCAAACCAATTCAAATGAGAGAGTATGGGGGGATATGACTCCATGAGAGGGAAATTGGGCTATGGGCTTCTAGAAAGAGGCTTAATCCAAGGGGATAAGCCAAATATTAAATGAATCCTAATTCATATCCTAAGTCCTTGTGTCATGATTTTGTCCTAACTTATGTGTTTATCCTAATTTCTCAAGTGGGGGGACAGTTTTCCAAGTGGTGGGGAATGTAATTCCTTGGTTGTCACTTGTCAAAAAAGAAACATGCATATTTAAACTTGGGTTTTAGTGGAAAACTCATTGATTCCATTGTTCTCATCATTCATTTTTACCACTCTTTCTCTGGGGTTATTGGGTGTGAGCTAGTGAGCCACTATAACCCTATGCCATTTTGAACCCTGTGAATCTAGGTATATTTTGGTGAACAATTCTCCTTGGGTTACCTTGGGAAATTCTAGATCCCTAAAGGGAGTATTGTCTAGGATACATTCCTCTAGGTGTGAGGCCTATAAGGTTACAGGACACTTGGAGCTCCTAGAGCCACATATCTTTGAGTCTTATTGTCGAGCTTGTGGTAGAGCCCTAGAAGGGAAGTGGGACAAACCAAGGGACTGTCATGCAGAGAATAGGTACACTTCCTTGGGTTTTGCAAGATGATAGGGAATGAGAGGTTGTAGGTTGGAATTTATACTAGAGTTTGGTACCTTGGCCTAACCATTATTGATGTTGAATGTGGAACCTTAGTTGGATTAGGTATCATTTTCCCTGGTGGAGTCATATCCCCAGCTCGGGGGTGACCTATTGTTGAGAGTGATAGAATATAAATGTCTATGGTTGGGTCGAACGTCTCAGGTTTGTAGTCAGTTGGTTATTTTATAAAAATATAAGTGTTCTACTATGTGCTTGTATGTTGGTTAATGTGTTTTTTTTTGTACTTAATTATGTTATGTTATAAATGTTTATAATTATGCATGGAATTATATGTTGCTAACACTGCATAATTGTTTCATATACATGGAATATTATTACTATTGGTATCAAATCCTAGAAAGAGGTCGGGGTGTGCTATGAATTGTTGTTAGATAACATTATATGGTGATATGAGCCTTTAGGAATGATGTAATGTTTTATCTAATGGTATCAGAGAAATAATGAGCAAGGTTAAGGAAAATCTGAAAATTACATATGGGACTGAGTTTGAATTATAGTGTCATATTCCCATAAGTGAGTCTGAGGTGTGTTATAATGTGGTATCGGAGCTACAGGTTCAATACCAAACTGCATTGAGTCAACAACTTGAAGAAAATTTGCAAATGAAAAAAATTCAAAGGATGCGTGCAAATTATTTGACGAAGGTTTCCCGTGAGAAATTGGGGAAATTTCTTGTAATTTTGGGAAATTGATTTAGGGGTTAAAAGATCCAATTCTAAACTCTAGATGAGTGATTTTTGGCATGTAATTGGATAAAATAATGGATGGTGGAGCAATCATAGAATAAATTGGGTGAAATTGGGAAAAATCCCAAATTTCTAGGTAAAATTCGTAGAACAAGCAGTGTGGGGATGTTGTGTTTCATGTGCAGAGGATAAATTGATATCCATAGGGAAAAAATTGGCCATGGGAAGCTTAGTTATAGAGTTTCCATGGTGGTTGAAGGAGAAATTTCTAAAATAAGAATTTTCAAAAATTTGGGGATTTTCAAGACTTTTTCAGAAATTGGGGACTTTTTTGTACATGGTGATGAGGAGGAAACATGTCAGGTGACATGGAAGTGTTGATGTGGACTATATGGTGGAAATATAGGGAGTCTATAGTGCATGGAAATGGGCTTGATGGGTGATTTATGTGCCATTTTGGATGAGGTGGTGAGCTCCAAAAGCATCAGTGGTATCAGAACCTTTTAGAATGGTTTTGGAAAAGTTCCCAAATGCCTCGATTTGAACAAGGGATTGAAACATAGGTGGAAGGTAGTTTGGTGGTATTGAAACCTTTGTTTTTTTTAACTCACCTCCATCTAAAATTATTGATATCATTCTCATCCATTGATCCAACTTTGATCTCTTCCATTCAATCTGGTCATTGAATATGTTGTGTGCTAAGAAGAAAATGGTGTGGGATGGGACCCTCCCGTCACCGCAATCAAGGTATGAGTTCCAAGTGGAGGAATTGCATAGGAGGTGGGGTATAGTCCCATATGCAATCATATCAGGTTCCATGTCGACATTCCGGTAAGGGTGTGGTCCATAGTGTTATCACATAAAGTTGTCAAGGGCCACAGGCTACAACCATGAGAACAAAGAACAACACTCAGAGTGACTCATTCCGGGCTCGAAATCAATGGTTGAGAAAAGATTAAATATCGGCCATAGATCTCATTGGGAGAGATCAACGGTGGAAATTTATCGAGGGAATCAGTATTTTGAAATAATGTTAAATTTATTCGTCAAAGGTTTGAAGTCCCAAAACCCGAAATTAATGTAATCCATTCGATCCATAGGGATGCGTGGCGCCAGATCCGAACTGCAAAGAAATCCATTTCAGGAATTTAGAAGTGAGGAAGGCACCAAATCCCCGATGGTTGAAGCCCGAAATAGATCTATATCATTCAATTCATAGGGGCACGTGGCGTTAGATTAGCGGATTCACATTTTTTCGAATCATAAGTTTTGAACGAAGCTATCTTCCAAAATCCCTGAAAGAGAAAATATCGAAGCACCTTGAAGATAAGCCCCAGGTCATATCGAAGGGGTCCATAAGAAATGATCTAGAACTCTCTAGGCTCTAGTTCACGAGTTCAGAAATCAAGAGAGTTAGGAGTGGTTCACAAGAAAGCACCTAAAACGCGAATCAGTTGTTACTGAGAGGGGGGGTGAATCAATTGTTACTGAGCTTAAACAATTATGCTTCTTTTAAAACTCCTTGCAGAAACACTGAATGATGATCACAATAATGCAGAGAAATAAACACAGGCACATTTAGCATCAGTCACATATATGAGAAACACAGAGACAGATATTTTCCGAGGAAACCCATACAAGGTAAAAACCTCTTTTTCTTTATATGATAAGTAATAATTACATTCTTTACATTATCATACATATGAGCACCAACTCATAATGAGGCTACAACCTCTTTTTAGCAAGTTGCAACTCGCTGAGAGCACCAACTCTCTATTTTCTCTAGCACCAACTAGAAGGAAGCACCGACTCCCCGGTTTCTCTAGCACCAACTAGAAGGAAGCAACAACTCCCTATGTTCAAGCACCCACTTGAACCTCTGAGGACAAAAGTCCTCCCTAGCACCTCCCAACCACCCTGAAATATAAATCTTTGCTTCTAAAACCTATTATAGTGATATAATGTTCAACAATGGCTTACCCGACTTATCATTGTTTTGCTACATCTCGTTGCTCTTTCTGCCACACTGCCTTTCTGCACATCTCACTTGCACTGTCTGTTCTTCTGCGTTTTATCCTCTGTGCGCCATGTCCATTCACTACACAATTCCTCTTCAGTTCAATTCAGCTGCTGCACTATATTCCTTCTTCACACATGAATCACTTTCTACATCAACAACTATCATCACTCGAACAATAGCAGCAACCCCATCTCTTCTCTGTACCGTGTATTTATAGCTTCTGTGCACCTTGTGCATGCAATGTTCGCCATTCCTCTGCATGTAGACTCTGCGTCGTTATCCTCCACCTCTTGAGTGATCTATATGATCATCATCGTGACTCTTCAGCTTCTATGGTGGTTCGCCCCGCGCGTTCAACATTAATGGATGTTATGCTGAGATTCCTCAGCCTCTCTGGCAGTTGAGACTCTTCGTCTTCTCTGTCGATCACACACGGTGACCACAGGCTGTGGTAACAGGCTCTTTGAACTTTTGATCTTCATCTACCCTGATCGAAGGTTCATGATCTTGATGAATCAACGGTCCTGATCTCATCATGATCTCGCATCTCGTTGTTCCTTCGTTGGAGATTCTCATCACTCCAAGTCGCGATAGGCGAAACTCCGAGATGGAGCTGAGATCAACGGTCCACGATATCGATGATTCTACGATCCATATCTCATCGTGAATTCGCATCTCGCAGTTTCCTGTGATGAAGGGTCTCATCACTCCAAGTCACGATAGCCAAGACTTCGAGATGGAGTTACATCAACGGCCCAAATCTGATCTTGATCTGACGGTTCAGATTCAATCGCGATTTCGCATATCACGAATTGTTGCATTGTGTTCTTTGCCTCTTGAATTCGCGATTCGCGAAACTCCGAGGTGGAGTTTTATCAACGGTCCACATCTTTTGGTGTATTGATGGTCAGGATCTTATCGTGATCTCGCATCTCCCTGATCCTTAGATGGAGGTGCTCGTAACTCCAAGTTGCGATAGGCGAAACTCCGAGATGGAGCTTTATGATGCTCTGATCTTTCACCACGCGTCCTCTTGATCCAACGGTCCACGATTAAATCGCTATCTCGCATCTCGCTGTTCCTTTGACTTTCCAGTCAGTGACATGACGATCTTTCACCACGTGTCCTCTTGATCCAATGGACCACGATTAAATCGCGATCTCGCATCTCGTGAATCTGGAGATGAATCATCTCGACTCTCCAAGTCGCGATCCACAAAACTATGATATGGTGTCCATCTGCTGATGTCACAAGTGGATTGACACGTGTTGAATACTGCCACGTGTCACTATGATTCATGACTTACATGTGCCTGAAATGTTGAATCAGTCTGACACTTGTCATTACCTGATTGTGCCATGTGTCCCTAGCTGACGTGGTCTGCTGTCATGAGTTGGGTCGACGGTCTAGATCACATCTTGATCAGACGGTTCAGGTTCAGTCGGGATTTCACACATTGCAAAATCGGGGTTCTTGAGGTCAAATGATTTTTTCATTTCAAAGTCCCGATCCTCGATTCTCCATGCAGAGAATCAACGGTCCAGATCTCATTCTCGATTTAATGGCTGCGATTGAATCGCGATATCGCATATCGCAAAATCGGGATTCTTGATGTCAAAATTCTTTGTCATGTCCAACTCTCGATCCCCGATGCCTCTCCATTGGCTGGAATCAATGGTCCAGATCAACCTCGATCTGACGGCTCAGATTAAGTCGCAATTTCGCATATCGCGATTACGCCCACTTCTCCATGTTCTTTAAGGATCGTGCAGGTTCTCCTCGATCCAATGGTGGTCAGGTCCTGCGCTTGGATCTAACGTCTGAGATCTGTCCTCATTTTCAGTGCGCTCTTCTTGTCTTCATTCAAATCTGACGGCTCTTGTTCTTTCAGGAATTTTGAATGGATCCAACGATCAGAAATGTTTCTCAAGATTTACGGGCCTTCGATCATTCGATCAACCTGAACTTATCTTCCTGAATATCACTGCGCTGCTGATCATTGTTGTTGTACTCAAGGCATCATCACTGTTGTACTTTCCATCAATGACAAGCATATGTTGCCTGTGAAACATTTGCCAACAATCTCCCCCTTTGGCATTGATGGCAACTAAGGCACCTGAATTCTTTTCTCCCGCTTTGACATCAATGTCAAAGAAGAGACAAGCTCCCCCTGAGCTATTGTAGTAATTTTAGGAGGCATTAGATATTCAAACAATACAAATCTCCCCCTAACAAGATGGACTCTTTTAGGTGTGAAACGAAATGACACCCAGCTTTTGTCTAAGATATTCAAACGGTGTCTTGGCTAGGGGTTTAGTAAAGATGTCTGCAATCTGTTCTGTAGTGGGAATGTAATGGACCTGAACAATCTGATTGGTGACCTGCTCTCTTAGAAAATGATATTTTATGGGAATATGTTTTGTCTTGGAGTGGAAGACAGGATTTTTAGACACACTGATGGCACTCGTGTTATCACAATGAATTGGGAT
>ML776774.1:25150-47118 GCA_009831015.1 Picea engelmannii
ATCTCAGGCCCAACATCAAGCATGTTAAGAACATCAATGAGAGGAGGATCTCATTGAAGAAATTGAAATATTATTTTCAGAAGAAATATTTGTCAAAACATTATTATGATAAGAAGATGCAAGAGTTATTCGAACTCAATTTTGGAAGCATGACAATGGATGAGTATGAGAGGAAGTTCCTTGAATTGTTGAGGTATGTTGGCTTCATAAAGGATGAGAAGGTTAAAATAAAAATATTTATAATTGGGGTACCTTCTTTCTACAATGACAAGATACATTTTGATGAGCCTCAGACATTAGAATAAGCCATAAGGAAAGCAACACATATTTATGAATGAAATAAATGAAGGATAGATTTTCAAAAGTCCTGGGATGACAAGAGGAAAGGAAATATGGAGAAAAGAAAGAAAGGGTATAATACACCATTTTTCAAAAATATTTCTTAAGGACAATCAACAAGAAATGAGCCTAGGATGACAAAGTCTTTGGGGAAAAGACCAAGACAACAACCCATAAAATGTTTGGGATTTGAGGGAGACCACTTGCATATGTATTTCCCTCACAAAGGAGAAAGGATGAGGATTGTTCACAATATTCAGGAGGCTAATACAATTGAGGACATGGAAAAAAAACACCAAGGATCTGTGCATATTTGGACAACAGGTAAGCAGAATACCAATTTCATATGATTGAAGTAGAAGGTAATATTGATAATCATCCCATAGTCATTTTAATTGATTCTGGAGCTATCCATAGTTACATATATATTAATCTTGTTGAGAGATTTCATTTGAAAATAAGCAAGCATGTGAAATATTGGTTGTTCTAGCTAGCCACTAGAGCTAAGAGAAGAATCAATGAGTTGGTTAAGGATTGTCTAGTGGACATGAATGGATTCAACGCAAAGGTATATTTCAATATCATACCTTTGGGTTCATATGACTACTTAATTGGTATTTATTGGTTGGACAAGCATCATGCTTTCCTAGATTGATACAACAAGGAATTCACTTTTCTTGATGAGGAAGGGAAGCAAAGAAACGTTCAGGGTCTTCCAAGACCTATATCCATCAGAGAAATTTCAACCATGCAATTGAAAAAGAGTTTTAGAAAAGGATGTCAAACTTATGCAACCCATATGGAAGAGGCATTCAAGGATTAAGTGCCAATTATTGAAGACCATCCATTCTTTAAAGAATATGAGGATGTATTTGTGGATATACCAATATTTCCACCAAAGAGAGATATTGATTTCTCCATTGATTTGGTACGTGAAGCTACCCCAATGTCCAATACCACTTATAGGACAATTGATGTAGGATCATCGTAAGCAGCTAGCCAAGTGATCAATGTAAACACAAGAGACAACTAGACACACATATGGAAACGTGCAAATGGGAAAAAGGAGCACGCTTTTATGAACAATGTTTTAAATTTTGAATCTGAAGCATTAATGTAATAATCTAGGAGAGGCATACTTGCATTTATGTCTTGGAGATATGAATAGATCTGGAGAGATTACTCTCATATTTTGGATGTATTAAGGCATTTAAGTCTGTTAATGTAAAGTAGGTAGATATGAGTGTTAGATTAGACAGTTTTAGAAGATAGGAGGGAAAATGAATATAGACACCCTCACCTTTGTATAATGGTATTATTATTATCATTCATAATTCATAAGTTGGAGAGTTGTAGAGAAGAACCCATGTACAAGAGCACTTGAGTTAATATATGAAGCTTTGACTCAATATTCATGGTGTTATGATGCTTATTGTTTACCTTTGTTGAATGGTATGTTTACAGTTTCTTTGTCTCTCCCTGTTATGCATTTATTTCAATGTTGTATTGTGTGTGTGATTTCATGTTGATTGTATGAAGTCTGAGAGAGGAGAATAATGAGTTTCAATTGTTTCTCTTCCTGAGAATTCCTGCAAGGTGTGTTGTGAACGTCCACAAGGTGTGCATTGAAGAGGTTCTGAGTTTCATCTCAGAAAGATCGGGAGAGATATCGTTGTTCTCATACCAACTGAAGTGCAGGTGAAGCACAGAGTCGTGCAAGGTGTGCACAGACCAGTTGAAGCCTTGGATTTTATAAATCCAGAAGGAAGGTTGGAAGACCACTGTTGCAAAGAGTGCACACGGTCGAAGATCCAAATAACTGTAGGTTATTTGAAGGTTTATCGCAAGGTCTGGGAGTAGGGATCCTTTTGGAAGTTTGAGTTTATAAGTAAAAGCTCAGGAGGGATAGCACTTTGGAACACTTCAAAGGAAGATGGAGATCGAAACACTTCAAAGGGAGATGGAGGTCGAAAGCGTTTCATAGAAGTTAAGTTCAGGAGGGAGAACGCTGATTCGTTTGGACAGGAGTCATTGGGGAGTGCATCTGGTGGTCAGAATTCTCCGTGGAGAACTCGCGAAGTCGCGTGGACCGTCGGATCCAGAGGAACTATGAGGTGGTTAGGAGTTGGATGAATCCTCCACCCTGACATCAAGAATCATCGTGGACCGTTGATCGTGGTTTGTCTGAGCCAATAGATCATTTCAGGAATTTGGAACCCATAATTCTGGAGAGTAGACTGAAATCCTTGGTCACTCTAAAACCCAAATTGTGGAAAGGATATGCTATGGGTGAAATTTTGGTATTTCAGGATTCGGCATACTGGAAATCCCGACGATAGAGAATCAGGACCCTTGGCATTGAAAATCTCAAAGTCACGAAGCACGATGTGCCTTTGGTAAGAAACATCGACATCTCGACACTTCGGGGTTCATAATTTCGGCAACCCTTACAACAAGGGATCAGACGCTTTACACTGAAAACACTGAAGTCGTAAAATGCGAAGTATCTTTGGAGTGTAATTTCGGTATTTTGGCTTTCCAGAGTTCGGGAAGTAGAGAAGGAAGTGTCTTTGGAATCAAGAGTCTCAAACTCCCGGTTCGCAAAATCCTGAATAGGGAAACGAGGAATTTATGAAAAGTCGAGGGATGATAGTGTGGGGCATCGATCGAGTTTTAGAGTTTCGAGACTCAATAAGTAGAGTTGCATGATCAACATGACTCCTGAAATCACGAAAATAGAAAGGCCGAAAAGGTGGGCCCCAAGCCTCGATCAAAAGGTACACGCGACGGAAGTTAAAGGAGGGATCAAGCTTCGGCGAAATTCCCGAAAGGCCATTGATCTCGCATTTCATGGGACGTTGAGCTCATTTCTGCATTCCAGAATTTCAGAATTCGGGGAATCATAAGGCGAGAGGAACGATCATTGGGTCATTCGCTCAAGTCTCAAAAATCTGAATTTCGTGGCAACAGGTGGTGCGCATTGGAGCAGTCAACCCTCGTTGACGATCCATATTTCAGAAATTTTCAAGAGCCGTGAAATTACGTTGGGACTATCCAGTTCCCGAAACCTGAAGTCCTTTGTGGCTTGGACAAAGGGTTCGATTAACCCTTGGCGTTGTTTTAGTGAAGATCATGTGCGGATCTCGGCCCGAGGGTAGGGGGTCTACGTCAATGTGGTATCAGAGCTCAAAACAAATTATTTTCTTTCTGTAGAAAAGAGAAAAGAGAAAAATTTCGAGCCATGCCACTGAGAAGAAGAGACAGGCCAATGCTTGATCCAACAGTGGAAACATAAATGCATGAGTTACATGCCAGACTTGATGCTATGGAGATAGCACAGAGGCGCACAGTCGACGTTGGGGATATCAACGAGGATGAAAGTGAAAATTAAGATAGAAACGAAGGAGAAGAGATCGCAGTCGAAAATGCTGCAGATGAATTCCTATTCAGGGTTGTTGCAAGGATAGGTGCTAGAGAAAAAATGGGCATTCCAGTGTATGAAGGAAACTTGGATGTTGAAGAACTTCTAGACTAGATTAGAGCTCTAGACAAATACTTTGACTATGAGGATTTCAAGGAAGATAAGAAAGTCAAACATGCCATCACTAGACTTAAAGGGCATGCAACACTATGGTGGGATGAACTGCAGGCTGACAGACGCTGCAAAGGCAAGCAGAAAATCAAAAGATGGGATAGAATGGTTGCAAAGATGAAAGCCAAATTTATACCCATGGATTATCAAATCACTTTGTTTCAGAGGATGCAGAATTTGAGACAGAAGTTGATGTCAATGAAGGAATACACTGAAGAATTCTACAAGATAAACATCAGAGCAGGTCATCGGGAGAGTAATGATGAAAAATTTGTCAGGTACATGAATGGTCTAGGATATGACATCCAAGACGAGATGAGCATGATGACCATTTGAAATGTGGAAGATGCCTATCAGATAGCTCTGAAAGATGAAGAGAAGATGAGTTGAAAACAAGGTCAAAGAGGTCGAGGTAGAAATCAAGCCAGAGGCAAAACAATTGCCCAATATCGGACTCAGAGACCCAAAGAAGAGGGAAAGAAACCTCAACCTCAACCTGAGAGGGGAGGAAGCTCACAAGGAAGGCAATATGCTGACAGAAATGCATTTCCTCTAGCAAGAGGACAAGGAAGAGGCAGAGGACGTGAAGTGAAATGTTTTGCTTGTGAAAAAATCGAACATAAATCCTATGAGTGTCCAGATAGGAAGAAAGATGGTGGTGAAACTCACATTTCTAAATCTCAAGGGTGGAATGTTGAGGCAGAAGACGCTGAGGGTGGAAGATCCTTAATGATGAGGAAAGCTATCTTGAAGCCAGAGAAGGAGGCAGAGAACCCATCCCAAAGAAACAGACTATTTCAGACTACCTGCAAAACTAAAGATAGAGTATGCAAGGTCATAGTGGACAACAATAGCACAGACAATCTTGTATCTACAGATATGGTAGAAAAGATGGAGCTGGAGACTGTTGTACATCCAAGCCCATACAGAGTTTCATGGCTACAAAAAGGACATCAAGTAAATGTCACTAAAAAATGTTTAATTGAATTTAAAATAGGAGGATATAAGGATGAAATATTATGTGATGTCATTCCCATGGATGTTTGTCATTTATTGTTGGGTAGACCATGGCAATATGACAAAAACATAGTTCATGATGGGAGAAAGAACACGTACACCCTGGAGAAAAATGGTAGGACTCATATGTTGCTGCCAATTAAAGATAAAAATGTGAAAACAGAGACGAGCAACATTGTACTTCTCATGAGTGGGAAGGAACTTCTTGATGAGGTTAAGAAGAAGGAAGACACACAATTTATTGTGCTCAGGAAGCCCAAAATTGTTTTGCCTAGTACAAGGATAGATGATTTACCAGAAGAAATCTAAGAGTTGCTGGGAGATTTTTCCGATATAGTAGTGGATGAACTACCTTGTTTATTGCCACCTATCAGGAGTATAATCCATCATATCGATCTTATACCTGGAGCCAGTTTTCTGAACAAAGAAACATATCGATTGATGCCACAGGAAAATGAAGAAGTTAAGAGGCAAGTCCAGAACTTAATGGAAAAAGGATTGATTCGAGAAAGCTTGAGTCCATGTGTTGTTCCAACAGTGCTTAGCCCAAAGAAAGATGGAGGATAAAGAATGTGTACAGACTCAAGGGAGATCAATAAGATTACCATCAGATACAGATTTCCATTACCAAGGATGGATGACTTGATGGATTGCTTGAGTGGAGCAAATTTTTTTTCAAAGATTGATTTGAAAACCGGGTACCATCAGATTCGAATGAGACAAGGTGATGAATGGAAGGAAGCATTCAAGATGAATGAGGGGCTATATGAATGTCTTGTCAATGTGTCATGTCATTTGGCTTAACGAATGCACCCAGTACTTTCATGAGATTGATGAATGAAGTCCTAAAGGATTTGATAGCAAAATTCTGTTGAAATAATGTAACTGCGAAGAGCATTCTTATTATTATTGTTATTTTATTATTAGGATTAATCCACATTGTGGATTAATCATGTCGGTAATTGTATAAGGAACAAATCCCCTTTTGCGGATTGGTCATTGGACAATTATAAAGGGTAGAATAATAAGTTGGCCCCAGTAGTTATTATTGAAGACCAAGAATTAATAAAGGCGGGTTTACCCACCCAGATTGAGAAGTCGGCCCTGCCAGTGAAGAGACACTTCATACATGCCAATCTTGTATAAATAGGAGGCTAGCGCCTCACTTCTAACACACAACTCACTTTCTCATTCTCTTATGAGGCAAGCTACAATTACCAATTGGAGAGAGGGAGAAGAGTGGCACATCTCTTGGGGAGGACTATCTGTATTGGTTTGAGTTATCTCTTGAACATTGTATTAGCAATTTATGATACGGAAGTTTTTGCTAGGTTTTCTTCCCCTAGAAGGTTTCCCAAGATAAATGTTGTGTCTCTTGTGAATGTGTATTTCTCAGTGATCTTGTTCTTATGATGCTCTTATCTATTGAAATGAAAAGAACTATAATAATGGAATAAACATTAAAATGGTATCAGAGCCAACCTGAAGGAATCATATTTTGCAAGAGGAAAAACGTCACTGTTATCGTACCCAAAAATTAGGGTTTTGCAAAAGTGAATCTTTTCATCTCCCTAACCACCTAGAAAGTTGTGCCCTCCCCCAAGGATCATTTTGGCAATTAGAGTGCACCTTTTCAGTGGCTAGATCTCCCAGAAAGTGAAACCCTAGTTTCACAAAGTACTAGAAAACTAGAGTACCAGAAGTACCAGAAGTACCAGAGTACCAAAAGTACCAGAAGTACCAAAGTACCAAAAGTACTAGAAAACCAGAAGCACCAGTCCAGAAATTCGCAAATCAAGTTTGAGGGGGTAAAAGTTGGATTTTCGAAATTCTGATTGCACCAGCTAACTCACCTCAACTTAGCGCATCTATCCCTTGGATCAGAATTTCAAAATTTGAAGTTTGAAAAATTAGGGTTTCCTCATAAAACCCTAAGTTGCAGTTGTAGTTGTAGTCTCAGAACCAGTTGTAGTTGCAGCACCAGTTGTAGTTGCAGCCATAGAACTAGTTGCAATCACCCTTGAAGTTTTTGGTAATGATTACCGCTGCTACCAAATGGAGCCACTACCTACAAATGCTATTCGAGGTATGTACTAACATATGTTTAATGGTTAAACCCTAAAGAGTATTTGCAGGAGAGGGGATCTCTTGCCATGGATCTAGAAGGATCTCAAGATCCAACACATTCAAAGGAATGATGCAACCTAGGTGTGATTATTCTGATATACATCTATTTTGACATTATCAGTGTTGCATATTGAAGCTATGATCAAATTATTAGAAGGATTGAAAGTTGATCATAGAGTTTATCCTCTAACCTAACCTTTTGTCAAGTTAGCGTATTGTTTTAGTACATAAGATAGGTTGAAGAAAGCACTCGTCACTTGAGTGAAGGAGACCTGGAAGAAAAGTAAGCACTCACTCTTAAGGTCAAGGCTCCAGGTTTGATTAATCAAGATTCAAAGGTACACATGACAAGCTGATGACTTTAGTTGAGATAACAATCATCATAAAGTATTATACTTGATAGCATGTGAGAATATAGATGTAAATACTTTTCCTGATATGACTAACACCTCCTCAAGGAGAAACCTCGTGTGTTAGTTCTAGGTTGCCATGGAAGAGTTCTTGGTCACAACACTATGAGAGTGTTGAACTCATTTCTTATTGTACTCCTTACCTTTAATCTTTACTTCAAATAAATTATTAGTGATAACTCTAAAGGAGCTACTGTGATGATTGTTCGTGCTATTGCTTTATATTATCAGAAGGATATTATTCTTGCTTGTTGTTTTGTTGACCTTGCTCCAGGTCACATGAGGAAGCTATAGCAAAGGTTGCAGAAGGCAACGTGCTAAAGGAGAGATCATAAATGAAGCAATCATAAGTGGAAAATAAGAAGGTGGGTCACTCAGAAGCTTCCATGACCCATGCTATTGAAGAATCCATGTGAAATCTAGAAGATCAGCTCACATCAACTACATGGTGCTACCATACATATGCAAAGTTGTCACAAGTTTACCAGAACTCAAGGTTGATCAAGAAGGAATATGCAATGGATGTGTGCAAGGGAAGAATATCAAGAACTCTTTTTCGAAGAGGGACAGTAAGACAGAAGGAGTCCCATAACTCATCCATTCAGATGTGTGTGGCCCAATGCCATCATCCTCCATTAATGGGTATGTATACTATGTATCATTCATTAATGATTATTCTCGTAAAAGACCTAGATATATTTGAAGTGTTCAGCAAGATCGAGGAATTCAAAGCCTTGATAAGAGAACCCTTATGTAAGTAAGATTAAGATACTCAGGTCAGATAATGGAGGCGAATATACCTCAAAAAAGTTCGTGAACTTATGAAAAGATGTTGGAACCAAGATCCCCAACAAAATAGTGTA
This sequence comes from Picea engelmannii, assembly GCA_009831015.1. NCBI lineage: Eukaryota > Viridiplantae > Streptophyta > Pinopsida > Pinales > Pinaceae > Picea > Picea engelmannii. Next base: position 33,499 of record ML776774.1, read on the forward strand.
GTTGAACGGAAGAACAGAACCATGCTGGAAGCTGTGAAGATCAAGATCTTCCTATGTGCTTATGGACAGAAGCAACAATGAAAGCAATTTATGTGTAGAACTGATTGCCCCATAATGCACTTGGGCTCAAGACACCAGAAGAGATGTTCACCGGAAAGAAGCCAGAGGTAAGCCATCTCAAAAATATTTGGCTATCCATTGTTTATTCATATACCGAAAGAGAAAAGAAACAAGATGGAACCCTCCGGAAAGAAGGGAATATTTGTGGGATACGGTGAGGTATCCAAGGCCTTCATAATCTATATACCTGGTCACTACCATATTAAGATCAGTAGGGACGTGACCTTTGATGAAGAAGAAAAACTTAAGAAATCAAGAAGATGCCAGCTTGAAGAATTATATGAAGAGGAACCTGTAAATCCCAGGATTGTAGAATCTGTGAGGGAAGTTCCCATAGCTGCAGAACCTGTAAGGGAAGTCGTAACTTCCCCTGATGAGGAGACTCTTGAATATCATGATATAAAAAAAGTTCAAGATCCTCCTCAAATGACCTTCTCCCATAAAAGAAAGCCTACTTGGGCAAGAGAGCTTATTCAAGATGGAGAGAAGCATGGTGTTCCAGAAGAAACCACGAGACAGGTGAAAAGACCAAAGCCATTCTCCAGTTACACGAATTTGATGTGCAATCTACTTGATGAAGAACCTACATGCTTTGAAGAGGCCATTCAAAAGAAGGAATGGGCAGATTCCATGAAAGAGGAATACCAATCTATAATGAAGAACGAAGTATGGGAAATAGTTCCCAGATTGAAGAATAAAGATGGGGTATCCTATAGATGGCTCTTCAAAATAAAACATGCTTCTAATGGAAGTATTGAGAAGTATAAAGAAAGATTTGTCACTCATGGATTTTCCCAGAAGGAAGGAATTGACTATGAAGAGACATTCACTCCTGTGTCTAGATACACTTTGATTAGAACCATTATAGCTCTTGCAGCTAATATGAAATGGAAGTTGCACTAGATGGATGTGAAGACATCTTTCCTGAATGGTTTTATCGAAGAGGAAGTGAGCAACCCCAAGTATTTGAGGTTGAAGACAGGAAGTCTCATGTCTGCTGATTGAAGAAAGCCTTATATGGATTGAAGCAAGCTCCCAGAGCTTGGTATGGCCGTATAGACAGTTTCTTGACGAGCTTAGGCTTTACCAAGAGTAAAGCAGACTCAAATTTCTACTTCAAAATTATGGATAATGAACCAGTAATATTACTACTGTATGTGGATGACTTATTCTTAACTAGAGAAGAAAAGTTCGTCATTGAATGTAAAAAGAGACTTTCTGTAGAATTTGAAATGAAAGACCTTGGCCTAATGCATTACTTCTTAGGTCTTGAGGTATGGCAGAGTCCAGAAAGAATCTTCCTTAACCAAGGGAAGTACACGGTCGAAATCTTAAAGAGATTCGACATGCTAGAATGTAAGTACGTGAATACACTCATGGAAGTGAAGTTGAAGCATACTTCATCAGACTTGATAGATGCCACAATGTACAGACAGATTATTGGATCATTGATGTACCTGACGAACACCAGACCAGACATCTATTTTGCAGTGAACACCTTGAGTCAGTTTATGGTAGAGCCCAGACGTGGTCACCTAGTGGATACAAAACATGTGATGAGGTACCTTAAAGGTACAATGGATTATGGTCTCAGCTATGATGGAGATCATGACTCCACATTGAGTGGATATACTGATGCAGATTGGGTAGGAAGTGTTGTAGACAGAAAAAACACTTCTGGATGTTGTTTCAGTTTGGGATCAGCGATGATCTCGTGGCAAAGTAGGAAGCAATCTAGTATTTCTCTCAGCACAGCGGAAGCAGAGTACATTTCCGCATGTTCTGCTAGCTGGGAAGCGATATGGATTTGAAAGTTGTTGAAAGGCCTATTTGACTTGGAGATGAGAGAAACAACGATTCTATGTGACAACCAAAGCTGTATAAAGATGACAGAAAATCCTGTATTCCACGACAGGTCGAAGCACATAGATATCCGCTATCATTTCATCCGTGACATGGTACAGAGAGGAGCCTTGAAGCTCTAGTACATTAGCATGGATGAACAAGTTGCTGATGTGTTGACTAAGCCTCTATCTCATGTAAAGTTTGAACACTTTCAAGATAAGCTTGGTATAGTTCGAAAGGACCCTCCCTGAAAGGGGGAGTATATATATTCCTTGCTTCTGACCTTGCTGTTAGACGTAAAGCAAGATGAGTCATGCTTCTGACCTCGTTGTTAGATGTAAAGCATGACATTGTGTGTTCCTTGCTTCTGACCTCACTGTTAGATGTAAAGAAAGATGAGTCATGCTTCTGACCTCGCTATTATACATAAAGCATGACGTTGTGTGAATCCTTGCTTTTGACCTAGTTGTTAGACGTAAAGCAATATGAGTCATGCTTCTGACCTCGCTGTTAGACATAAATCATAACGTTGTGTGATCCTTAATTCTGACCTCACTGTTAGACGTAAAGCAAGATGAGTCATTGCTTCTGACCTCGCTGTTAGACGTAAAGCATGACATTGTGTGATCCTTGATTCTGACCTTGCTGTCAGATGTAAAGCAAGATGAGTCATTACTTCTGACCTCGCTGTTAGATGTAAAGCATGACACTGTTGATTCCTTGCTTCTGACCTAGTTGTTAGACGTAAAGAAAGATGATTCCTCGCTTTTGACCTCGTTGTTAAACGTAAAGCGAGATGTTGATGTGTTCCTTTATTCTGACCTCATTGTTAGACGTAAAGAAAGATGATTCATGCTTCTGACCTAGTTATTATATGTAAACCATGACGTTGTGATTCCTCACTTCTGACCTAGTTGTTAGACGTAAAGCGAGATGATGATATTCCTTGCTTCTGACCTAGTTGTTAGACGTAAAGCAAGATGTGACTAACACTGAGCTACCAACATTGCAGTTGTGACATTGAGCTAGTGTAGTACTGCCAGCCTAGTGCTATGATGAGGTATCATTTTTTACTGATACATATTTGATGCAGATGATGATAGCATTCTTTCAAGAATGATGATGTTGTCGATGAAGAAAGCTTTCGATGACTCGTAAATATGCTAGCCAATGTTTCAAGATGATATTGACGATACTGTCCTCCTGATGCCACTGATGATGCAGACCTCTCTCACCTTATGCTGATGAAGAATACCCTTCTTGTTAAGGGGGAGTGTTGAAATAATGTAACTGCGAAGAGCATTCTTATTATTATTGTTATTTCATTATTAGGACCAAATTATTGTTATTCTTCAATAATAACTGTTGGGGCCGACTTCTTATTCTACCCTTTATAATTGTCTGATGACCAAATCCCCTTTTGTGGATTGGTCATCGGACAATTATAAAGGGTAGAATAAGAAGTCGGCCCCAACAGTTATTATTGAAGACCCAGAATTAATAAAGGTGGGTTTACCCACCTAGATTGAGAAGTCGGCCCTGCCAGTGAAGAGACACTTCACACGTGCCAGTCTTGTATAAATAGGAGGCTAGCGCCTCACTTATAACACACAACTCAGTTTCTCATTCTCTTATGAGGCAAGCTGCAATTACCAGTTGGAGAGAGGGAGAAGAGTGGCGCATATCTTGGGGAGGACTATCTATATTGGTTTGAGTTATCTCTTGAACATTGTATTATCAATTTATGATAAGGAAGTTTTTGTTGGGTTTTCTTCCCCAGAGGGTTTCCCAGGATAAATGTTGTGTCTCTTGTGAATGTGTATTTCTCAGTGATCTTGTTCTTATGATGCTCTTATCTTTTGAAATGCAAAGAACTATAATAATGGCATAAACATTAACAAATTTTTCATTGTATATCTTGACGATATATTAATTTTTAGCAAAACAGGAGCATAACACTCAAAGCATTTAGTTGCAGTAATGAGGAGATTATAGCAGGAGAAATTGTTGATTAATATGAAGAAATCATCATTTATGAGGAAAAATCTCATTTATTTGGGTTTTGTTATCTCTGCAAATGAACTGAAAATGGATCCGAAAAAGATAAAGGTGATTAAGAATTGTCCATCGCCGAAGAGCGTGTTTGAAGTTCGAAGCTTCCATGGTTTGGATAGCTTCTACAGGAAATCCATCTGAAACTTCAGTGGAAATAGTGCACCAATGATGGATACGGTGAAGAAAAGACATAAATCTTTTCATTGGATAGAGGAAGCAAAGAAGAGTTTCAACCTGCTGAAGAAGAAGATCATTGAGCAACCAATTCTGTTTTTTCCATATTTTAGCAAGACATTCCAAGTCAGGTGTGACGCGAGTGGATTTGCAATTGGAGCGGTCTTGAGCCAAGATGACAGGCCGATCGCATACTTCAATGAAAAACTGAATGAAGCGAAGATTAAGTACTCCACGTATGACAAGGAATTCTATGCAGTCATACAAGCATTGAAGAAATGGAGGCACTATTTGGTTCCCAGGGAGTTTGTTTTGTACAGCAATAATCACGCTTTGCAATTCGTGATTCGACAGGAGAGGTTGAACCAAAAACATGCTAAATGGGTTGAATACATGGAAAATTTTACTTTTTTGATTAAGCATATTTCTGGAACTGCTAACAAAGTTGTTGATGCTTTGAGCATGAAATGTTTTCTTATGCAGGAATTCAGAGTCAAGACTTTGGGTTTTGATAACCTCAAAGAAATGTACAGGGATGACCTAGATTTTAAAGAGGCATATGAGGCATCTGAGAATCCAGTTCTCAGGGACAGAAGACAATGGACTGAATACATGATCCAGGATGGATTATTGTTCAATGGAAATCAGCTATGTATTTCAAAATGCTCCATGAGGGAGAATTTGTTTAAGGAAAAACACAGTGGAGGATTGGTCGGACATTTTGGTCATGACAAGACGTTCTCAAAGTTGAATTGCTCATATTTTTGGCCAGGGATGAGGACAGATGTCAAGAAATTTGTGGATAGGTGAAAATTTTTCCAGTGCATGAAAGGAAAAAGGTAGAACATAGGGTTATACCAACCATTACCCATACCTGAAAAGTCATGGGACGCAGTGAGCATGGATTTCATATTGGGACTGCCAAGAACACAGAGAGGATGTGATTCAATCTTTGTGGTAGTCGACAGATTTTCAAAAATGTCACATTTCATACCATGCCAGAAAACCAGTGACGCAACTCATATTGCAAACCTGTTTTTCAAGGAAGTCGTCAGAATTCATGACTTGCCAAAGAGTATCGTGTCTGATCGGGATACCAAGTTCATAGGGAATTTCTAGAGGACCTTATGGAAGAAGTTGGGGACAAGTTTGTCTTTTAGTTCAGCATATCATCCTCAGACGAATGGGCAGACAGAAGTCATGAACAGAAGCTTGGGAGATTTGTTAAGAAGCCTAGTGACTAAACACCATAGTCAATGGGATCACATTCTACCACAAGCAGAATTCGCTTACAATGATTCACTCAATAGAAGCACAGGGAAGAGTCCATTCTAGATTGTATATGGAATGCAGCCAAGAGGAGTTTCTGAATTGAAATATTCGGAACAAAATGAATTCAGGAGTGCTAGTGCAGAGGACTTTGCAGAAGGAATGAAGGAGCTTCACAACCGAGTTAAGGAGCGATTGCAGAGTTCAAGTCAAGAATACAAGCGGAGAGAAGATCAACACAGACAAGAACTTCAATTTGAAGTTGGTGATTTGGGTCTTGGGCATTTGAGGAAGGAGAGGTTCCCGAGGGGAACGTATAATAAGTTGAAGATGAAAAGGATTGGACCATGCAAGGTCATAAGTAAATTTGGGGAAAACACATGTGAGATTGAATTACCCGATGGGGTTGGAATCTCACCGATATTCAATGTTGTGGATTTGTACCCTTACAGAGTTCAAGAAGCAAGAGCATAGGAGGAATAGAAAGAAATTCAATGGACAAAACAAAAGCCTATAGTTGTAGAGCCACAGATGGAAAGAATAATTGACAAGAGGATTAGCAAAAAGACCAGGAGAAAAGAGTATCTTGAATACTTGGTCAAATGGAAGGGACATCTAATTGAAGATGCTAGTTCGGAGGATGAAGCAACAATTCAAAAGCATGGACAGACCATGCAGGAACTCATGAATAGGAGTTCGTGAAAATTTTCAAGCAAGGGAGTATGATGCAGGAGCATCGTAAGTAGCCAGCCAAGTGATCAACATAAATGCAAGAGACAACTAGACGCGCAGATGGAAACACACAAATGGGAAAAAGGAGCACGTTTTTATGAACAACGTTTTAAATTTTGAATCTGAAGCATTAATGTAATAAGCTAGGAGAGGCGTACTTGAATTTATGTCTTGGAGATATGAATAGATCTGGAGAGATTACTCTCATCTGTCAGATGTATTAAGGCATTTAAGTCTGTTAATGTGAAGTAGGTAGATATGAGTGTTAGATTAGACAGTTTTAGAAGATAGGAGGGAAAACAAATATAGACACTCTCACCCTTGTATAATGTTATTATTATTATCATTCATAATTCATAAGATGGAGAGCTGCAACAGAGAGCTATAGAGAAGAACCCATGTACAGGAGCACTTGAGTTAATATATGAAGCTTTGACTCAATTTTCATGGTGTTATGATGCTTACTGTTTACCTTTGTTGAATGGTATGTTTTCAGTTTCTTTGTCTCTCCCTGTTATGCATTTATTTCAATGATGTATTGTGTGTGTGATTTCATGTTGATTGTATGAAGTCTGAGAGAGGAGAAGAATGAGTTTCAATTGTTTCGATTCCTAAGAATTCATGCAAGGTGTGAAGTGAACATCCGCAAGGTGTGCGTTGACAAAGTTCTGAGTTTCATCTCAGAAAGCTTAGGAGAGATACCATTGTTCTCATACCAACTAAAGTACAGGTGAAGCACAGAGCCATGCAAGGTGTGTGCAGGCCAATTGAAGCCTTGGATTTTATAAATCTAGAAGGAAGGGTTGAGGACCATTGTTGCAAAGAGTGCACAGGGTCAGAGATCCAAATAATTGTAGGTTATTTGAAGGTTTTCCGCAAGGAGTGCAAGAAGGGATCCTTTTGGAAGTTGATTTTATAAGTAAAATCTCAGGAGGGATAACACTTTGGAACACTTCAAAGGAAGACAGAGATCGAAACACTTGAAAGGGAGACAAAGGTCGAAAGAATTTCATAGAAGTTAAGTTAAGGAGGGAGAACGCCGAGTCGTTTGGACAGGAGTCATTGAGGAGTGCATATGATGGTTAGAATTCTCCGTGGAGAACTCGCGACGTCGCGTGGACCGTCGGATCCAGAGGAAATGTGAGGTGGTTAGGAGTTGGACGAATCCACCACCCTAATATCAAGAATCAACGTGTACCATTGATCGTGGTCTATCTGAGTCGTCAGATCATTTTGGGAATTTGGAACCCGTAAGTCTGGAGTGTAGACTGAAATCCTTGGTCACTCTAAAAGCTGAATCGCGAAAAGGATACGCTCCGGGTGAAATTTCGGTATTTCAGGGTTCGGCATATCGAAAATCTTGACGACAGAGAATCAGGACCCTTGGCATTGAAAATCCTGAAGTCACGAAGCGCAATGTGCCTTTGGTGAGAAACATTGGCATCTCAACACTTTGGGGTTCGACATTTCAGAAAGTCTGACGATAAGGGGTCAGGGGCTTTACACTGAAAACTTTACACTGAAAACTTTGAAGTCGTGAAACGCAAAGTATCTTTGGAGTGTAATTTTTGTATTTCATCTTCCTGGAGTTCGGGAAGTAGAGAAGGCAGTGGCTTTGGAATCGAGAGTCTCAAACTCTCGGTTTGCGAAATCCCGAAGAGGGAAAGGAGGAATTCCTGAAAAGTCGAGGGATGATGGCGTGGGGCAGCAATCGGGTTTCATATTTTCGAGACTCAAGAGGTAGAGTTGCATGATCAACGTGACTCCCGAAATTGTAAAGAGAGAAACACCAAAAAGGTGGGCCCCAAGCCTCGGTCAAAAGGTACACGCAGTGGAAGTTAAAGGAGGGATCAAGCTTTGACGAAATTCCTGAAAGGCCATTGATCTCGCATTTCATGGGACGTTGAGCCCATTTCATCATTCCAGAATTTTGAAAGTCAGGGAATCATAACGTGACAGGAACGATCATTGGGTCATTCGCTTAGGTCCCGAAAAGATGAATTTTGTGGCAACAGGTGGTGCGCGATGGATCGATCAACCCTTGTTGACGATCCGTATTTTGGCAATTGTCAAGAGCCGTGAAATTACATCGGAACTCTCCAGTTCCCGAAACCCGAAGTCCTTTTTGGCTTGGAAAAAGGGTTCGATTAACCCTTGGCATGGTTTTAATGAAGATCATGTGCAGATCGCGGCCCGAGGGTAGGGGGTCTACGTCAACGATCATATCAGAGATGAAGCAATTGTAGATTCATATTGAAGAACTATTGAATAAGGGGTATATACACCTGACTGTCTCATATTGGGGTTCCCCAATGTTATTTTTGAATATGAAGGATGGAACCTTAAGGCTATGCATCGATTTTAGATAGATAAATGCGATTACCATAAAGAAAAATATCATTTTCCAAGGATTGATGATCTATTTGATTAGCTAAAAGGTGCAAGTATATTTTCCAATATTGACTTGAGGTTAGGATATCATCAGGTGAGAATCAAAGAGGAAGATATCAACAAGACATAATTCAAGAAAAGATACGGATATTATGAATTTGTGGTCATGCCATTTGGGCTATCAAATGCACTAGATATCTTCATGTGTTTGATGAATGGAGTGTTTAGAGAGTATTAGGACAAGTTTTTTATTGTTTTTTTGGATGATATGCTTGATGGGTTCCTAAATTGGCATACTTTCAACACCTATCTAATACCTTTTTGCTTACCATTTTCCATTTATCACTTCCTTTTTTATACTCTCCTTATCTTGTTTTGTCACATTTATCATCAAGGTACAAATCTTTCTCCATAGGAAAATATTACACTATTATTCCATATTTCTTAAAGGAACATGATAATTTCATGTACTAATACTGCTACACATGAGTAATATAGTAGTTGTAACTCCTCACAAGAGCTGCAATACCTCTTTGTTGCAAATCCAAGAACACTTTATGTTGTTGCAACTCCAGGCATAATCCAACTACTGCAAATCCAAGTTCACTCTTCATCCTACAACTTTAGGTAACAAGGAAAAAACCAACTACCACAACTCCAAGTGCATTCATTTTTTCTGCAACTCCAGTCAACTATTGCAACTTTGAGCACACTCTCTGTTGCTGCGACTCCAGAAAATGGCTACAACTCCAAGAATAATCTTCATTGTCACGACTTCGAGTCTATCATTGTTGCGATTCCAAGTACAAATTTATCATCACAATAGTCAACAATACAACCAAAAGTTGGGAAATTTTCTTCATAGAGGAAAGCGTCAGGAGGAAAGTAGGCGAATAAAAGAAGAAATCGGTCTGCCTATTGAGTCATCATATGCCCAATTCTCACTAAACTTTGACAAAATCAATGTAACCAGATGAACAATTGAATTATCATGGCTACCCATCCATCTCTTTGTATAATTTTAGACATCAATCATGTATTATAAAACATCAACTTCCCCATAGCTAAGGGGGTGGAATTTATTCTAGCGATAAGCGTTCAACTGTTATTTTACTTTCAAACTTATGTAATGTAATTTATGTTCCTTCTTTCATTTGTGTGTTGATCTGTTGGTGATCGCGTGGTTTTGATTTCATAGCTCAATTCCTTGTCTAAGGGAGTAGGGACCTATCCTTAGTCATGTACAACTTATATATTAGCATAGGATTTAACCTTTCAATTTTTTTTATTTAATTTCATAGCTACTTTATTTTTCAATTTGTTGCAATTCTAAAATCTGGGAGAATAGTTACAATAATTTGTGTATGGTTGATATTTAATTTCTTATTGTTAAGAATTATCACTCTTAAGCTACAATTCTTAATTGGTTATATTTTTTTGAAGTCATAATCATAAATGTGTTGCGGCTCATAATTGTTGACATTTGCCTCACTACTATTTTCACGTCGTAGCTCGATTTTTGTAGTCTACGTTTCTTCAAATCATGTTTCTGCAACTCACATCATTGTGATCTGTTTTTGTGTTGCAGCTTCGTTGTTGCAAATATACTTGCAGTTGTAGTTTATTTTGTTTGCTTCCTAATTTGTGATAGCATTAGTCTTCAACATTTTGAGATTGGAGAACTACTACATGATGAACACCCTATGAGCTAGTATATGGGAAAAGAGTACCATTTCTGGTTGAGACAGAAATCCATAAACTTAGGAAAATAATACAACTTGGGTTGGACCTATCAGATGCTCAGAAACAAAGATTGCTTCAAATTAACGAGTTGGACGAGCCATGACAAGATTCCCTACATAGAACCATAGTGATAAAACACCAAATGGATAGATGGCATGATAAGTTTATCAATAAAAATAAGTTCAATGATGGAGACTAGGCATCATTATTTGATTCTAGGTTCAAAGACTTTAGAGGAAAATTTTGCACCAGATAGCTCGGTCCATATGATATTGATAGACTATATGACAGTGGACCCATCAAAATGAATACCATAGATGAAGACAAAATTCCTCTTATCACCAATGGGCATAGACTTTGTTTATATCACCAACCCATATCAAAGGAATCCTTTTTCAAGAAGATTGAAAATGGATGGACCAATAGTGATATGGAACTTGTTCATGATGAACAAGCCCTGGTTGTATAATTTTTTTAACTCTTCTATTTAAAAAAGAAAAAAAAAGTGTGCAAACCATCCTAGCTGGTGCATTCAAAAAAAAAACTCGAATAAACAAGAAGGGCACTTCACGGTTACGTGATGGTTATGTCAGGATCCTTCTCAATAAATTTTCATAAAGACTTTCTTTTTTTTAATAAATTTTTTCATAGGATATGCATGGGAGAAAAGTGTTGTTTCAACTCTTGTTATTGCATTTCCATTTTTTGCAATTTTCATTACAACAATTCCTATTTTTGCAACTCCCTTTGCTGCAATTTCCATTGCTACAACTTCCTTTGTCACATTTATTATTGCTGCAATTCTCGTTGTTGCAACTCATGTTGCTGCAAATCCTATTGTTGCAATTCCCATTGCTGCAACTTCCTTTTCCACAACTATTCCTATTGTTGCAACTTCGTTTTCCACAACAATCCCCATTGCTACAAATTCCTTGTAACTCTGCTCCATTTCCCAAACCTATCCCCTCCCATTCTCTCCATTGTGATTCCACTTGCATCCCTCCTTAATTTCGAAAATATCCTTTCTCTCATTCCCTTGGTTGCAACTGCATTGGTAGGACCACTTCATTCCCAAAATCTCAACCCTCTCATTTGATTTTTTGCAGCTCCACTGTTGCAACTCATGTCCCTCCATCTCTTCCTGCAACTTTATTTCATTTTTTCACTTTCCACCCATACCTTTCATCCACACCATCAATGCTACAATTCCCATATCCACCATTGTTCCTCATCACCAGTTGTTGCAACTATCAGTGCTACAGATTCATTGCCACAACTCCCATTATTGCGACTCAACTTGCAACCTACATTTTGAAAGCACCACCATCATCACATTTCCAGTTGACAGTATATGACAATGGGCCCATCAAAATATGTACCATAGATGAAGACATAATTCCTCTAATGGCCAATGGATATAGACTTTGCTTATATCATCAACCCCTATCAAAGGAAGCCTTTTTCAGGAATATTGCAAATGGATGGCCCAATAGTGATCTAGAACTTGTTTAGGACAAAAAATTCATGGTTGTATAATATATGTTCCTCTCCTATTTAAAAAATAAAAAAATTAAAAGTGTGAAAACCATCCTAGATGGCGCATTCAAAAAAAAAACTTGAATAAACAAGAAGGGCACTTCACAGTTTCATGATGTTTATGTCAAGATCCTTCTCAATAAATTTTCATAAAGACTTGTTTTTTTCTAATAATTTTTTTCACGGGATATGCATGGGAGAAAAACGTTGATGGAACTCATGTTACTGCATTTCCAGTTGTTGCAATTTTTTCATTACTGAAAATCCTATTGTTGCAACTCCCTTTGTTGCAAATCCCATTGCTACAACTTCCTTTGTCACAATTTTTTTTGTTGTAATCCATGTTGTTGCAATTCTTATTGTTGAAACTCATGTTGTCACAACTCCTATTGGTGAAATTCCCATTGATGCAACTTCCTTTGTCGCAATTATTCCTATTATTGCAACTTCCTCTGCCACAAAAATCCCCATTGCTACAACTTCCCTTGCAACTCTACTCCATTTCCCAAACCGCTCCCCTCCCATTCCATTCGTTGTTATTCCATTTGCAACCCTCCTTCATTTTGAAAATATCCCTTCTCTGATTCCCTCTGTTGCAACTCCACTGGCAGGTCCACTTCATTCCCAAAATATGAACCCTGTCATTTGATTTTCTACAAATCTGTTGCTGCAACTCACATCCTTGAAACTCTTCCTACAACATTATTTCATTTTTTCGCTTTCCACCCATACCTTTCACCCACACCATCAATGTTTCAATTCCCATCTCCACCATTGTGCCTCATCATTTGTTGCTGCAACTCTCAGTGATACAGTTTCAATGCCATAACTCCTGTTGTTGCGAATCATCTTGCAACCTACATTTTGAAAGCACCACAATCAACCCAGTTCCAATTGACAGAATTAACAATGTCGATGATGCAATTCTAGCTAGGACCATTGATGTGAATCCATTATCCATTGTTGCAAATCCAAGAACGTCGTACTCATACAACCACTCAAGATAAGACATGATAGGTATGAGTTCCTATCATAATTTTCTATGAGTAAGTTTTAATGGCATGTGTCTATTATCATTCCTCCATAAATTCCACCTCATATCATCATTTCTATATTCACAATCTCCATACCCACCACCCTTATTGCCACAATTCCAAAATTCTCCACTTGATAACTTGCATTTCCCCTGCAAACACAAACACTCAGATTTGGAAGAAGGAAGGAGCCATGGGAGGCTCACTAATACACATAGAGCCTACTAAAACACCGCTACTGAAAATCTATAACAATATCAGATAGATTCTAGAACAAGAAAGATGGATGGACTACATGCAATTCCTCCAAGGATATAATGATGAGATAGTTCTCAAATTTTCCCTGTATTAAAGAGATAAACACTCCATGGTCACGGGGGAACATACAGAAGTTGGGAAAGAAAAATTGGCAAAAGTCATCATCCTACCGAGGACAGGTGAGTGATGGTACACGAGAATAACTTCACGGACTAAAGTTCTCATAAAATTCCTCGAGGCTGGAGAAGATTTGTTAAGAACCAAATATCAATATAGCATAGAAAAACCTCAAAATAAGTACTCAATGCCTTGAAAAAGAGATAAATTCAGATAATAAGACTCTTCAAGGGGGCAACCTCCTTATGCCCACATAAATGTACAATTACAAGATGATTCAAAATGAAAATGTCTCCTTGGTATATATAGGAGACTAGGAGGTATAATTACAACTAATGGCCTAAAG
>ML776774.1:86333-110125 GCA_009831015.1 Picea engelmannii
TCTAGGTGACTATATTGATGCTACCGGGTAAATGGTGTGTTTTGTGCTCAAGTCCATTACCTGTAAATACCTCTATAGCTAGGAGGGAGTGTTAATATTATGGTAGTTGCGGGAGGTATTTACCCCCACGTATGAACCTGACGAGAATAGAAGACTCCAGGAAGCAAGAGAAACCCTAATGAATTGGATAATAACCCTAGAAGCCTTGTCGGCTCAAGAAGATAATTTATATTAAGCTATTAGCCTCCAAGAGAAGAAGTCGGCCATAAATAATAATAATATACTGAACAGACACTATCCAGAAGGAGAAGTCGGCCCCAACAAATCTGGCAGAACTGGTATAAATACACGGCACCAGTTCTCATTTGTCACATCTCAGGACTGCAGTTTTCCCAGTTGGTGCGCACTGCAGTTGCAGTTGGTGCGTAGGTTTGGAGGAGGGTTGCAGCGGCAGCTGCAGCAGTAGCAAGTTTCAGTATTTGGTTTGGATATCTCTTGGCTAGGGTTTGGACTATCTGATCATCTTTTTGTGATGCGCTATCATTGGGGATTGATGCGCTACTCCTTGTTTGGCTATCTAGCCTAGGGTTTGCTTCCGGAGGAATTCTCAGTCAAGGTTAAGGTGCTCAGAGGGAGGCTTCGACCTGTGGTTGGGTGACGAGGGTATCGTCAATGCTAAAACGAGCACACCATATTCTATATTCTAACAAAATCACAAGGAAGCCAACATTGAAAATATTTACATGATGGAAATTGCCAGGCTACATTGTTTGTCTAAGGAAAAATTTTCTCATATAGATCCCAAATTCTCGTCAAATTTCTAGAAGGGAATATTTAAAGTATTTGTTACAAATTTAAATTTTAGCACAACATATTATCAAGAGATAGAAGGGAAAATAGAGAGGGTAAATCAAGTGATTAAGGATATGTTGAGGATGTATGTGATGGATAAGCTATCAAAATGGGAAGATTATCCATATTTAATTGATTTTTCTTATAATAATGGGTATAGATCATTTTTAAATTTGAACCCATTCAAAGCCTTTTGTGGGAGGAAATGCAACACATCGATTAGTTAGTACAATTCAATTGATAGAGCCATCATTGGGCTAGAGTTTCTTAGGGAAATGGAAGAGAAGATGGTTAAAAAAAAATAGAATTTAAAGGTTTCACAATATAGGTAGAAAAGTTATGAGGACAAGGGAAAAACACATAGAGAATTCAAAATGGGTGAGCATGTCTTCTTGAAAGTGAAGGATAAAAAGAGTTCGCTGAAATTGAGAAGCTTCCCAAAACTGGTAGCAAGACATTGTGGACCATTTGAAATCCTAGAGAGGATTGGTATTGTTGCATACATGCTTTCAATTTTTCTATCCATTTGCATTCATAATGTATTTCATGTGTCTTTGCTTAAAAAGTATGTTCCTGATCCTAACTACATAATTGATTAGATTGAGATCCAGATGGAGCACGAGGGTGGCTTCCGGGTCCAACCAATATGCACATTGGACATGAAGGTTAAAGTGGTATTAAATTGGGGCCATCGACCTAGTAAAGGTCCAATATACCTGCTACATACATAAAGATGCTACATGGGAGCACAAGGATGCCATGCAGGAGGAGTACCCACAACGTTTTGAAGTTGTTTGAATATTTTTCTTGTATATTTGTATATAATGTACTGAGGATAGTGCAATACCCCCAAGTTGAGCCACATGTTGTAAATATGTATATGTACATATGTTGGATAATCTTGTGATCCAATATGTATTTTGGGTTGGAGTTCTTATGTAATTATGTTTTGGGCCAAAGTGAATATGTGATAGTAGGCCAATGTGCATGTATTTTGAAAGGCCAATGAGCTTGGCATTGTAAATTATAATCACACTCAGATATATTAATAAAATACATCATTGTTGCAAACCAAGTCAGACGAGAGAGTATGGGGGACTAGGAATCCACGAAAATGAAAGGGGGTGAAGGGCTTGTGGAAAAGGGATTTAAGTCTAGGGAGATAAGCTAAGCGTTAAATTAATCATAAGTCATAGCCTAATTCCTTATGTCATGATTTTATCCTAAGTTATTTTTTTATCCTAAGCTCTCAAGTGGGGGGACGGGTTCCCAAGTGGTGGGGAAAACAATTCCTTGGTTTCCACTTGTCAAAAAGGGAACATGCATATTTAAACTTGGTTTTTAGTGGAAAACTCATTCATTCTTTCCATTCTTTCTCTGGGGATATTGGGCGTGAGCTAGTGAGCCACTGTAACCCTATGACATGGTGAACCTTATGAATCCTAGGTGGATTTGGGTGAACAATTTTCCATGGGTTTCCTTGGGAAAGGTTGAATCCCTAGAGGGAGAATGTTCTAGGATAGGTTTCCTTGGGTGTGAGGCCTAAGGGTGCAGAGAGACTCTAATATAGCACATGGAGCTTCTAGAGACATAGATCTCTAATAATTCTTGGATGGTATGTGATGGAGCCCTAGAAGAGAAGTGCAATAGGCTTAGGGACTGTGGTGCAGAGAATGGGGCACACTTCCTTGGGTTGTGCAAGGTGATGGGGAATGAGAGGCTGTAGTTTGGAATTGTAGATGGAGTTTTGTAACTTGGCTTAGCCAATGTTGGTGTTGATTGTGAGACCTTAGTTGACTTAGGCATCCTTGTCCTTGGTGGGGTCGTAGCCCAAACTCGAGGGTGACCTATTGTTGGGAGTGTTAGAACAACAATGTCTATGGTTGGGTGGAACACTCAAGTCTATATCTAGTTGGTGATTTTATATAAAGATAAGTGTTATTTTATGTGATTATATGATGATTAATGTGTGGTTACATGTGCTTAATTATGTTATGTCATAAATGTTTATAATTATGAATGTACTTATATGATGTTAGGACCGCATAATTGTTTCATATATAGGGCATATTATTACTATTGGTATATGAGCCTAGATAGGGGTTTGGGTGTGCTATTAATTGATATTAGAACATATTATATGGTGATATGAGCATTTAAGAAGGATGTCTTTTTTTATTTAATGGTATCAGAGAAATAATGAAAAGGAAATTTTGAATTTTTTTTATGTGATAGAGTTTGAATTATAGTGACATGCCCATAAATGAGTCTCGGGTGTGTTACACTCTTTGATTTCCATTTTTATCCTAGGAATATCCAATCTTAAAGATTCTAGAGTTTGTTTATCACCAAAATTGTTCATAAATGTTGTTTCAAAGTCATTCCAACTAGTAATAGATCCCATTTGCAAATTAAAGTGTGAAGTAAAAGCCTTGTTTTTGAAAGTATATGGAAACAAGCAGTAGACCACATATTCATACTGAACATGCATTAATCTAATAGCTATTATAAATTTCCTGATGTGAACTTTTAGTGGGCCTAATATGTTTAGGTCAAATTTTGACAACAAATGGTCTACATACTTGGGAAAGTCATGAAGTTTATTCGTCAATGAGAAATAATTTTGTGCTAGGCAAGAAAGTTGGCTATGATTTCCATCCACAAGGAAATATGAAAAGTATGTTGTGCACTCTGAAGTAGATTCAAAATCAAATAACGAGTCTGAATAGCTTGTGGAAGGAGTAGGACCATGGGTAAGGGGGATTTGGTTCAAGGTTTCAAATATTTACTCAAGGGTGTTGAAATTCCTCCTACTCAACACCCAACAGTTAGCTAAAAAAAAATCACTTTATCTACTAAAATCATGGTTGAGTAAACAACTAAACATGCAACATAAGAATAGATAAGGAAACAAAATAAAACACGTAAAAACGCCAAAATTTTTGGGTATAAACCCCGGAGGGAAAACCATTGCTAAGAATGATTTTATTATGCTAAAATCAGGGCTCTTGTAATAGGGATAGTATCCCATTGAGAGAAATATAATTGCAGACTAACCTCGAAAGGTATGACCTTCTTGTATGGCCACTTCTGGCATGTTTTTCAAGGCATACACAATTCTCCTTCTTGTGAATCATGTATATACGTGATTCACCTCACTGTGAACCACAAATCCATACAAAAAACTTGTATGACAAGTTATATACGATATCACACTCTCATGTGGCTTCCTTATACTGAAACCCACCTGCGTAAGCCTATGTTCTCTCTTCTCCTTGAATTGATCTCTAGATGGAATTCCTTCTCCTTCCCTATCCAAGATCTCCTTGAATCTATCACACGTCAAGTGTCAAGTGTATTTCTCCTTCACCCTAGCCTTTCTTTTATAATCATGAGTTATAATCTATTTTTAATCTCCAAAGTGATCTATAGTTGAGATTACTTCTCACACTCAATTGAGATTTAGATTACATGTTTCATGCTAAGTACTTTTAGCATGTTTCTTAAATAACTCAATTAACTAATTACATAATTAATTAATTAAAGCAATTTACTTTAATAATTCATTTAATTAAAATAAATTTAAGAGTAGAAGGATTTGGATGACTTCCACACGTCTAGACACATAGACCTGTGTTGAAATACATGTCTAATGCTACCACTAATATCAAATCACCCTCTTAGCGAGGGTATTTCCTGAAGTTCCACCTGGAACTGGTTCTTCCTCCGACTCTGACACAATGTCACCCACAACATCTTCCATATTGGCATTCCTCCAACCCTCTAGTCAGCTACTCCGTGAATATTGGAAGTCTCGAAATCAATGATGCTACATATCAATGCCACTAATATTGAAAACTTCATCGAAGGTATGCTCTCCCTCAATGTGCTCCTAGAATATTCTTTCTCTTGATCATCGAGCAATATCATCTCGTACCAACTCGACCTCCTGACAGAACTAGAATGGGATAACTCCCTCTTTACATCTAAAGTTTTACTCCCCACACTGGAAGTATGTGAAATCTACTCATCCTTTGATCATTTACCCTTCGAAACCTCCTGCTCCTCATCCTCTATGACTAACATTGTTCCATGATCCAATATCCTTATGGATCTACTTACATCATGGCCCTGCAACCTGTATAACCTTCCCTCTCTGACACCAATGCTCATTGTTTTGTTAAGGCTAGCTCCCTCTAAAAATATGAGTACTTGTAGTCTTTGCAAAAACCATGTCCTCCAAAACTAAAAACAAGAGCAAGTTCTTCCTCAGTTCTAGTACATACAACACATCTGCCACCTCCAGAAAACCTTTTGACTCGAGATGGAACATGACTATCCCAACTAATTCTACACCAAACTTGGAATGAGTTCCAAGCTCCACATGTAAACTTGAGTCTGCCTCTGACCAACTAGCGAACAACTCATGTATCCCCGTCATGTGCAAAAAAGCACCATTGTCAAAGTACCACACACTCCTTGAGTAGGTGTTGGTAGAGAGGCATGTGAAGATTGAGAATTCCTTCTCAAATTCTGCTACAAACGCATCTAGTTGCATCTTTGTTGATGTTGTTGTCTTCATCTTCTCTTGCCTCTTCTTCTATGGACATTGTGATGCTTAGTGCCCAAACCTGTGRCACGTGAAGCACTTGATTTTACTCAAGTCCTTCTTTCATGTCTATGAGGTTGACTCCTCATTGTTACCCTGCTTGTTCGAACCCTTTCCTTTTCCATTCCTTATCTTGCAGACAAGGGCCAAGTTCTCTTCACTACCTCCCTTCTTGCTATTGTTTGACTCCTCCTAAGTCTCTTCTTGGATACAATCATCCCAAAGTCTCTGCCAATCTGGTATATTTTCCCAAGCACAAACTCCTTTGAAAAATGGTTCCCAAGCCTTGGGAAGACCATTTAATGCCACATTCACGAGCTCTACATCCTTTTTTTTCTCCCCTATGACTACAAGTTGATCACGTACATGTGTGATCCTCATGAGATAGATGGTAACATTATCTGATCTAGACATTTGAACCAATATGAGTTTATTCCTTAAGACCATCTTCCTATTCATGTTCTTTCTCTGGAATAAAATTACCAAGGCATATAACATCTCTTTGGTCATATTCTTCTCGTTTAGGTGAGGGATTATATGGTCCTTCACTAAATTTAGGAGAACCCGAGAACCCTTTCTTCTTTGATCTCCTTCTTTTTGTGAGCATCTAAATCTATCAGATTTGTTGGTGGAGTAACTGCTTTATCGACTAACTCCCAAAGGTCATACTCCTCCAATGCCAAAGTCACTCTTTCTTTCCAAGATAGGAAGTTGGATGCTACATCCAATCTTTCTTCAACTCTCAATGGTGTTGTTGCCATCCCTAATACTTGATAAACATCCCTAGAAATAATCTTCTACTTGAAAATTCCCCGTGTATTGATTTGTACGGTCTATACTTGACTTTTATCACTACAAAGCGCGTATATACGTGATTCAACACACTGTAAATCACATATTTACGTGATTCAACCCACTACAAATAATGTATATACGTGATTCGACACACTCTAAATCACATATTTATGTGATTCAACCCACTACAAATAATGTATATACGTGACTCATCCTAAGATTGCAAAAACCTAACTCTACCTTAGTATGATTGTTTCCCTGAAAATTCATCCTTCAATTTCCTTCTGTTGGTTATGAATTTTGTATGGATATGAGATATGGCTTCCCTTTAGAGCACGTGCTTTGATACCATGTTGAAATTTCTCCTACTCAACACCTAACAATTAGCTCAAAACAAAATCACTTTATCTACTAAATGCACAACTCAGTATTCAACTAAACATGCAACAGAAGCATAAATAAGGAAACCAAATCAAGCACATAAGAACACCAAATTTTTTGGGTATAAACCCCTCGAAAAACCCGAGAGCGAAAACCAGTGATGAGAATGATTTTATTATGCTAGAATCAAGGCTCGCGTAATAGGGATAATGGCCCAATGAGAGAAATACAACTGCACACTAACCTTCTCGACCATTTTTGGCATGCTTTTCAATGCATACCCGATTCACCTTCTTGTGAATACGTGATTCACCTCATAGGGAAATTTTTTACGGAAAGTTCCATAACATTGTGGCTTTCTTAGACTGAAACCAACCTGGGTAAGCCTATTCTCTCTCTTCTCCTTGACCTGATCTCTAGATGGAAGTCCTTCTCCTTCCATATCCAAGATCTCCTTGAATGTGTCAAGTGTCTTTCTCCTTTACCCTAGCCTTGTTTTTATAATTGTGAGTTATAATCTATTTCTAATATCAAAGGTGATCAACTCTTGGTATTATGCTACCACTAACATCAACAAAGAATGTAGGTTCTTGCAACTTTCGAGCATTGACAACACATTGCTTACTTTCTTATAAGAGCTTCTACTTATTTCAACTCTTCATCTACTTTGAAATTCCTCATTCAAAATTCTAAGGTGGTGGTGCTTGTTTTGAAAGTGTATGGGTCTTTAAATAAGAAAGGGAAGCTGTTATGATACTTTTACATTAAGTGTGGGAGATTAATTCCTTATTAACTCAAACATATCTCAATTATGATCAATCTTTTAATTCAAATGATCTAGAAATATATCACTTTTAAATCCAAAAATTGCATAATAGGATAACATAAATGCATTGTTTGAATGTTTGCATGATAGAAATCCTTTGAGGGTTATAGGATTTTGAGATGAAGATCACGGGCCGATGACCTATTGTACCAATTAAAAAGATTGATGACTAAGTTTATAAGTGGCTTAATGAACTATTGGGTTGATTCTAAAGTTGGTGCTATTCAAAATGAAGATATATCCTAATGGATCATCGAGCTCGTTTGAAATATTGATGTATGAATTTAAAGGTGAATCGTTGAACCATAAAGTTGTTTCACATGATGTTCAATGAATATCCTTGCAAGACACCTATTCAGAGCCTTCAAAATAGCTTTGGTGAAGATGTCAAAGGCAACCCAATGAATTATTGAGTGCATTCAAAGATGTGATTGTTCGATGGGATTAACGGATCTCCATGATCCATTGGGTGGTTTTGAAAGGTGCTCTATTTGAAAACGTCCTAAAATAACTAACGACAAACCAGAGCCATTTTACAGTTATCTCTTGAATGGACCTATCAAGCTAGTTTGGATTTTTTTTGTTTTTAAATAAAAGGTCACCTAAGAGACTATAAGAGTGATTCGAGAGAGAAGAAATGAAACATGAAAGCACGCGTAATGAAGTATCAAATATTTTCAAAAGATAAAACTTCCATATCAAAAAAATTATCCAATGAATTCCATTTGGTTCCTCTCGAAAGAGATGACTACCAAATGTTAAATTTGTTGGATGGATGAATGAAATTTGATTGGGCAATTCAAAAGTTGAATGGTTTAATTTGGAAGGTGCCGAGTGGTTCATTGGGGGGGAATTTCGAAGAGGATTGACATAGAAATTTTGAAGGCTGGATGTTAAAAAGAGACTCGATGAACTATCGGTAGATTTTTTAATGTTTTGTATAAGAAAATTTGAAAGAGGCTTGATAGTTATCCTGCCATAGTGAATTTAGAAGTCGGTATTTAAAAAATAAAAAGCATGATGGCACTCTTTCAAACAAAGAAAACAATTTCTCAAATCATGAGACATAGTGAATTTAGAAGTCAGTATTAAAAAAATAAAAATAAAAATAAAAAGCATGATGATACAAAGAAAACAATTTCTCATTAAAACAAAAGGTAGTAGAGAAATTTTCTTTTGAGTCACCATTGTATCAACCTCTACACAGTAAACTCCTTAGTGGGGGAGTCATTTTAAGAAACTACAGGTATATATATTCCTATGAATATTTAATTGGCGATTAAGTACACTGCTCGGTATAATTGACGATGAACTGAGTTCCACAATTTACAAAACCGTCCAAACTTTCGTTCAACAGATTCTTCTATGCAGAATTTTTGTTTAACTGTATAAATTAAATATAAAACGCTACTAAATTAAACAAGTATGTAATTTTTGTTTACATTTTGAATCGATTCAAAAACTCTAAACTCTAAAAATGTTATAACCCTGAGTACCATGGAAGGACCTGCGCTTTGCATATCGCTGGAAACCATGGCCAAAATAAGTGTTTGGATGAACTTTTACTCTACTGACAAGGATAATCGGTCAACACTATTTTGGGCCTTTCAGGTGAAAATAATTGAAAGTTCAATCAGGGATTTTGACGGAATAGATCGCATATGAGTTTATAAATCGCATAATCAATAGCTGAATTTATTTATTCAAACAAATTTTACAGTTTCCAACAGTTTAATAATCAATTACTAAATTTATTTATCCAAAGAAATTTTACAGTTTTAAGCGATTTGATATAAATTTTAGAGAAAAATAAAATAGCCAAAATACAATGAAAACGGATAAACAAGGGAGTAAGCTAACTATGAAGCAATCTTTCCTCTTTTCAGTTAAATAAATGGGTTTGAATCCGATCAGATTTTCAAGGTAGCTTGAGTTTGGCTGGGATGAAATCCATGTATTTCAAAACCTTACTTCAATAGTTTTGTTTCATTTTAAACCAATCCAGATGTTCAAAAAATTGATCAAACTTTTAAATCAACAAAAAATTCAAAACTGCATCACCTAAAAACATACCTAAAAAAGTAACTAGAAAAAAAGATTACTCCCAAATTAACCCAAAGATTACTCCCAAATTAACCCACCCCATAAACAAGTGATTAACCCGTTTTCCTCCAGCTCGTTAACCCGTTATCCTATGCCTATAATTAACATTTGGTGGTGACCGTTGAGATACCAGGTCTTCAAAGTTACAACGTATATACATGGTGACCGTTGAGATATCAGGTCTTCAATGTTACAACGTATATACATGCTGACCGTTGAGATACCGGGGCTTTAAACTTACAACGTATGTCAGAACCGTGGCGGGGAACAAGTAGTCGTTATAGAAGTCAGAAAAATAACAAGCTAGCAATAATCAGTCTGAGCAGCATTCAATGCTAGGGCACTTGTTATATGCACCAGGTGATCATCAAATATATTTTGAGGTATATATTAAGGTGATCTGAGAGTGTATATATCAGTGATAGTAGTATTGAATGTTGAGCAACAGGCTGATTATTATTTGTCAAAATAATATGTTTGGTTATTAAGGATTTTCTAATGATCTAATGGTTTAATGATTGATTATACTATTGTGCCAAGTTACAACATAATGCAAATTACACCATAATGATAAACACGCCACCCCCAAAGAGTAATAAGCAACTTGCTATAGAACATTCAACTCTACCAAAATGATATATACATTGTCGAATCACTTTAATATATACATATACATCTAGATATATTCAACTATGTATATACCACCTTCCAAAGCATTGACTGTGTAACCCCACCCCAAGTCCCAGCAGCTGCGCAACAGGATGGGTAGATATTGGTAATTTGGCGACATTGCTGCCATGGCACGCTGTATACTGCTCGCCCCACCCCCGGGCCCCCGCAAGCTGCGTAGCAGAGTACGTAGATATTGGTCATTTGGCCGCATTGGTGCAGAAGTAGTACAGAAAACGGTACAGTTGCTTCCCAAGTTCCCATGACTAAGCATGGCATTGAACGTCCTCAGCCGGTTTGGACAGATGTCCGTGCGTAAGAAAAGGTACTTCTCCTTAACGTCATATTTTCCATTACTGTAGTACTGCATTACACGAGATGAGGTACATAGGAATGCAGAATATTATAATGCCGCCCCCTAAAGTGATTTACCTGCAGGCTGCACAGATAAAATAGTTGTCCGTATCGAGGTGTGAAAAGAGGTTTCAGAACGTGAATAGACACAAATCTTGTACTTTGTGAATGATATGCGGTCTACGATATTTTGTTGGTACTGGCAATGTTGCAGGAGTACGGTACGGTTTGTCTGTTGGAAATTTTAAATTTGAACGGCACTCGTGAGTCAGTGAGAATTTCAAGAGACTTTTGGATGTGAATTTCAAATTTATCTTCTCTGTTAAGTGAAATTTTGATGACGGTCATTTGTTTTTCATACTCGTCATTTTAGTTTTACCCCAAATTTATGAGTGTCAAATTCTCTATCAGTGAATGGATATTCAATTAACTATTACCAGTTTATGTGATATAAAATTATGGACATATTAAATTTCAAGGATTGGGAGTCTAAAATTAATTAAATTTTGTTTATTGTTATATTTAATCTTCCAACAAACCTTTTCCCAAACCGTGTTCACTGAGGCCTAAGTAGATGACACACTATAGTAAACTAAGCACCTAAAATTTGTGACGGGTTGAAATTTTTTATACCAATAAATTTTGAGTATAGATTTTGTATCCACCTGTCAAAAATAACCAAAAAAACTTCCTCTAGAACGTCAAATTCAGGACTGGATTAGTTTTCTTTTCTATTTGTGTTTTTGAGTGATAAAAAATATTATTTTTATTATTTCTTTGGAGTAGGTTAATTTGGAAGCAAACATATAGGTTTATCCGTTTGAATTCGGTCAGATTTTCAGGGGTAGTTTGGATTTTGTATGGATCAATGTTCTATGTATTTTAGAACTTTACTCAAGGATTTTGTCCCATTTTAAACCAACCCAGATGCTCAGAAAATGAACCAAAACTCTGGATTGGCTGGAAATTTAAAATAGAAGTAATTGATGGAAGATTGCTCTAGAGTTAGCCCACTCCTTATATTTTTTATATTGATGCAAGTAATTATTATTGAATATGAGTAATTTAATTATTAGTGAAATTATATTTTTCATTATTTGAATTGCAGTTTTGAATACATAAATAAATTCAACATCTTAAAAAACCAATAATCCATTTAATGTATGCAATCTCAATAATTAAAAAACCAATAATCCATCTCAACAATTGATATCTGCAATTTTATCCATTCTTTCAAATTTATAATTAATTTCTAAACAAAACTAACCAAAAAATACAACTAAAAAAATTAAAATTTTTAATATTTTAACTACAACTATAAAAATAATAATAGAACACACCCAAAACATTCATATTCACCTTTCCCAGAGGAATACCTTGTCCTCTCGGTCATGGACACGTTTTTTATATAAATTTTTGTTAAGAACGTTTTAAAAAATTATGACTTAGGGGAGAGATGTTTGTATTAATGCATTTTAACTTTGTCATTCTTTATATTTAAATTTTGTCTTGGGTCAATATATTGCTGATCGACTGATGTACACTCGTTATGAGGTGATTTTATATTTTATATTGGGGTGAATATATTAATTACTGATTAATGTACTTGTCACGTGATTAAAGTTGAATTGCAATTTGAAAACAATGACTTTATTTGGAAATGTAAAATTAAGTTGTTGTTATAACTTTGAAAACATATAAGTATTGTATCGGTATTAATGCATGGCATTTACACTTTTACAAACAATATAGAATAGTTTTTAAAAAACAATTATAAATTTATGAAAACTTGGAATCCATTTTCAGAACTTTCTTGAAAACTATTAAACCCCGTTCATGGGTTCTCTTCTCTATTGTTCAATATGAAAAGGTGCATGCTGGCATAAGTATGGTAAGGGTGTTTCCACAATGTGATAGAAGTAATTCTGCAAAGTTGTTTAGATGGATTTTGGGATGTTTTGTTTTTAGCTACATAATGTTTTTAAATATAATTCCAAAGTATCTACATACATGGTATTGTTGGAGGATAAATCCCGTGTAGCTTTATCTCTAGGCATTGTTTTGATTTGG
Source organism: Picea engelmannii (assembly GCA_009831015.1). Lineage (NCBI taxonomy): Eukaryota > Viridiplantae > Streptophyta > Pinopsida > Pinales > Pinaceae > Picea > Picea engelmannii. Next base: position 98,993 of record ML776774.1, read on the forward strand.
TGGCTTAGTTAAAAATTGATATTTACATGTAAAAGGTTATGAGTTTTTTTTGTTTTTTTTTTTTTAAATGCATCTACAAATATTGCCATGTCATGTGTATGATGTGTATGGTAAGGGTGTTTTCATGTTGTGTATGATACTATTATAGATGCATTTTAATTTTGGTTTTATTATGCAATGGAAAGGATTAAATCTATTTTAATGTGTCAACTTCATTTTAAATATGAAAAAAGTTACACATCTCCCTCATATTAAGTAACACACCATTAAAATATTTTAATCACTAAAAAATTCTTTACTTTCAATTAAATAATTATACAAAATTTGTATAAATAATTTTTTTAGAAAATAACAGGTCTCCCACCATATAAATATCACCACATATACAAATACACTATATACAAAGCTATATAAATTATTTTGTTGAAAAATGTCACATCTCCCACCGTGATGCACTTGAAAGGCTCTCACGAATGCATATATGTCTTACAATAAGAGGATAATGAATCACCTCCATCCACATGAAACAAACTATGCACACATAAATTATGTATGCATAAGAATCAAACGGGTAGATAATAACCTTCAAATTTAACCCTCCAAGTTTAACTTAATTCATAAAATATTAAATTTAATTTTTCATCAAATTGTATTTTAATTTATGTTATATATATATATATATATATATATATATATATATATATATATTTACAAAACATAAAAATTATTACTTTGAAATTTTAAAAAGGCTAAAAAAAAAAATTGTAGGCTAAAGATTTTATGAAACGAAGATTTTTTTCGGTGATATTTTCCCGAAATTTTGCGAAAAAATGTTGGATTCGTAGATTTAAGTGATTATTTCTGTAAAATCTGAGTGCCATGGGGTTTTTTAGCATGTTGAATCCATTTCTCCATTAAAAAATGGATTATGAACAACCAAAAACATGATTCGTGTAAATTTATATCATCGGATTCCCACGAAAAAATCCAAATTAAAATTAAAAAAAGATAACAAGAAAAAAAAAAACTTAAAATTGATGTTTTTTTTTTGTATGTAAGTATTATATAAAAATCCTTTCAGAATCAGAAATTACAACATTGACATGTCTATTCGAGGACTGTAGTTACTGAATTGCTCCATGGGGAAACCAATTCAACCCACCTCCCAAATCCAAAACTGTTGTTTCAAAAAACCAGTCATATAACATAATTAAGCAACTGGAGTGGAAACGTCCCATGGGGAAACCGATTCACCCAAGCTTCTAGACCCTTTAGGACCGGCATAAGACAATCATAACAGATTATAACTGAAAATACAAGTGGAAAAATATAAACATATCAACCAATAGGCCATGCAGTCTGACACCTATGCAGCTCATGTTGTGGACATGTTGTGTGGCGTCATATCCAAGGTGGGTACCTGGAGTGTTGGAGCCAAGTCTGGGGTTGCGTCATCCACTGGAGACCTTTGCGTAGCTCGGACCAGTATCGTCTCTGAGCCCCCTGGTGCATTTGGTGCCTCTTCTGATGGGTGGCAAGAACCGTGCAAAGAGGAGAGCATCTACAAGAATTGTGTCCCCTTTTTGTCCAGGACTTTCAGTCGAAAGCGTAGGTTGTCCACCTCTTTGTGAACCTCGAACACCAGGTCTTTCATAATTGCAAGGTCATCTTGTAATTTTTCACAGGTAGCACAGTCTGAGCAGGAGTGGGGCTGCTCCGGATGCTTCTCATGGCAGCCGAAGAAACCTTCGCATGGAGATTGGACTGGTGGCGATTGCGCTGGCGAAGGCATGAGAGCAGATTTTTCGGGTGAATTGGCAGGGACGACCAGGGCAGGCTACGGAGAGGAGGCCAATTCTAGTATAGGCCCTGTGTTGAAGCCCGATGAGTTCCCCAGGAGGTCGAACCATTCAAATATACATGCATAGGGAAAGGAGAGAGGCGAGAGACCACTGAGACTATGAGAGGACTACTCTGACGAGGCTCACGAGGAGGGTGATGAGCTATGCAAGGGTGTGAGGGAAGGCGGGGGTCAAATTTCTAGGCGCGATCGATTTTGGTGCCAAATCTAACTGTATTTGGACTTTCCACGCAGTCTCAAAATGGTTGGAGTAGAGAAAAGGTAAGCAAGCACAAGGAAATGGAAAGAATGGCCAGTGAGCACCAGAGGAGGGCGCAGACCATGGGATGGATCTGGAAATACATTATAAAGATGGAGGAGACGCTGGTGAGATTCATGGTATGAATACCATTGAGGGGAGGACGCACAGGTGCAAAGGTGACCAAAGTAATGGAAGATCCATCTATCGGATGGGAGGCTAGAGAAGAGTGCACTAGGAGTGTTAATGGCGCTTTGGTAGCAATGAATTAGATTTAATTTCATGGTGTGGGAGGTGGGGAGCGGCATGCACCAGTCACGTGGTTGTTGTCGCGTTGACAGTCTCCATTCCCATCCTCGCAACACCTGTCCTACACTAACACCCCATCTGGGGGCCTTAAAATTGATGTTAATCCCAACTAACTAGTGTGTTATGTCTCATAGAATTAAATGGAAAACATACTCCTCGTAGAATTAAATGCAAACCATACTCACACATAAAGATCCATAACATGCTAATCCATAATAAAGTTTGATCACTAGATTCTTTGGAGCACACTCTATCCAAAGAATTAGGTGATTAGCCTTACATTGGTAAGTGAAAGGATATTGAATAAAGAATTCTATATAAAGATTTTGTATCTAAAACAAGTTCAGATTTGTCTTCTTCTTTTTTTTCATATTAAAAATTTATATTTTATAATTTATTTATTTATTTGTAAACCATCTCAGTTTTTAAACGGATTATAATAATAATAATCTATTTTTAAGGTCATGGCCAAGCGAGACACCAAATTGGTGTATGAGACTTGTAAATTATACGGAGGTATACATACCCTACCCCCTCTGAATTTGAACTTAGTCGTCAAAAAAAACCTTATGGTACTTTGATCATGTTAAATGGTAATATATATAAATATATATATATATATATATATATATATATATTCTCTGAAGACCCCTCTCTTTTCCTTCCTTTACTGGTGCCCACGAGTGACTCCCTCACCCTGAAGCCAACTTCTACATGGCACTTCTTCCCTAATGCAGAGTATTTTTTTCAAGGTTTCCTGTGGGGGGGTTTACTATCTTCCCGACGTTGGATCTTCATGTTCGAATTGGGATACTCTCTGGATGGTGGTCGTGGTTCATCGTTTGCTAGTGCAGTTTTCTTGGAGATGCAGTGTTCATGCCATGGATCTCTCGCTTTGCCCAGATTGAGATTTTTCACTTGGTTCTTTCCTTCCATTCTTTTGCCTAGATCTTTCACATGGATCTTTCCTTTCCATGCAGTTCCGATGATGCAACCTCCTTTCTTTTTTGCCATCTTTTTTTAAATTATGGCCTCTTTCAGTATCAGGTGGTTTTCTTTAGTTCTTGACGCTCGGATCTGTCGGATGCGTTTTGTTTAGAGTGGGTTTTCTCATAACATATATGTATTTGTCTGAGTTCCTTGTTGGTATCTTTTTTCGGCAAGGTTTCCACTTTGGTTTCCACTACCAGTGCTTGCGGGTTTAGTATGGACCCATTTAGGTGGTTGGCACCTTTGGAGCAGATATTTCCACTTTGGTTGTCGCTAGCAGTGCTCGCGGGTTTAGTATGGACACATTTAGGTGGTAACAAACCTCCCATTCGTTACGACATCAAACCTCTCATAACAAGTGCATTTTATTTTTTTTGTGTGTGTATGAAGGTAAACATGACATTATACTCAACAATGCAACACGACGACGAACCTACGCAAGCAACTCTCGCAACCACAACATGACGACCTGAAAAGAATAAGAATGACTACCCGCCCGTCCTACCCTGCAATGGTTATGACCTCCAGGACACATAAGCAACGCTCAAGCCCAGGTTCCCATCGATCTTGACTATTTAAGGTCTAAGGGATGGTGACTGTTCTGAGGAACAAGGAGGTATCTAGATCCCCTCAATCCCATCATAAGCATCAATTCAAGACTATATTATCGACCATACTTAACCTTCAATTCCTCATGGTAAAAAAAAATAATCTACTATGATTAATCAATCTGTTACGCAATATTTAAATATAATTAAGCACGAGGATAATACATGAAGAATAACAAGAAACACAATAGCATAACTACAATTTTTGAATTTGATATAAATCTATTCTAATCATGATTAGTAACTTGTTAAGATCAAGTTCATTCAAGTCAAGCATCACTTATCAAGTGATTCAACTCATGTAACAAGTACAACTCCTATGTAGCTCACTATGTATCATAAAGAAATGAATTATCTTACTTAAGTGATAAATTAAGAATTCAATACCAAATTCCATATCCATTTTTTTACAAGGTAATCATAAAAAGATCAACTTAATGAACAATTAATGGAAGTAAAGGTTGCTTTATACATCCATTAAAAGAATTAAAAAGATCAACACCTATTAGCAATATATAAGACTTCAATGATAAATTACATTTCCTATTACAAGGTACCTGTAGCGTCCCCAAGGCCGAGCCCTCTTGTAAATTATGTTCTGAAAGGAGTTGTAATTATGTTTTATACGCTGGTGAGCCAAGTTTTTATATGTTGGTGGATTATGTGTTTGTTAGGCCAGGAAGCCTAAGTGTTGAAGGCCAGGAGCCTATTGTTATATATGTAATCATGCAGAACAATTAATAAAATATAAACACCGCCATGTGCAGACCGACCATGATGAATGAGTGAAGGGGGACTAAGCATCCATAGAGTGGGCAAGGAATTAGGTGCTCGAAGGTGGGAAAAAGGGACTAAGTGTTTAGCCTAGGGGGCTTAAGCCTAGGAATAATATTTTATTATTATTCAAAAAGAACATGTGCCATTTATGTTTTATCCTAAGTTCCTAACCATAAGGAAGGTAATGCCTTCTCAGGAACGCATGCAGTTTACAGGGAGACAAGTGTCATCCCCGACCCATGTAAATAAAATGGCCAAGATGAGCCGCGACAGGGGGTTCTCCTCCATTCCACCCCGACAGCCTGAGTGCGTATGGCCTCTGAGTGGTACGACGGATCCAACCTCCACAGAAAACCTCGCACACCTTCTGAACTGAAAAACCCATGTTCATCTGGAGAATCGGTGTGCATCCACTACCGAGGTCGAGCCTGTGCGTGGAGTCCCTGTCCCAAAGCCATGATCGTCAGACCATTTTGTGATTGCTGAACCAGTTGTGATTGAGCCCGTGTCTGTTTTTCCCGTGGGATTGTTGTGGCCACACAGTACTGGACTACGTGTGGCTTGTTGGTCTGTGAGCGATTCTCTCCAGGTGAGAGAGTGCGTAGAGGAAGGAGAGGGATCCTGGAAGGAACCCTGTAGCTTCCATAGAGCCTGGAGACTTCCGGTTCGATCTGTTGCTGTAACCCAAGGCAAGGGAGGTTAGCAGCCGAAGGACTGTCCAGGTGACAGAGAAGGTGTATACTCTTGGGGTGGAACAAGAATGTGGGGAATGAGGGTCTATAGGCAGTGAGTGTGAGTGGTTTCTGGGAGAGAATTACTTCCTGTGGTTGTGTACTGTTTTCACCGTAACCTCAGCCTAGCCTAGGATTCCTTGCTTTGGGGTGGAGCTTAGTCCCAGCTCGGGGGTGACCCACTGTTGAGCTGATGAGCAGTGCGGTCTAAGGCTGGGAGGTTCGTGGAAGGCCTGCACTTGGTTGGTGGAATCTACCACTGTTAAAAGATAAGTATCTGATTATGCTTTAATCATGTTTTTCATGACTGTGCTACTTATGTTATCATGAATTCAGTTGTGTATATGAATTAATATTAAACACTATTGATTGTTAATTATAGCAGTGAATAATATGTTTATTCTGAGGTTTAAATGTATTTCTTTGCTTCAATGCATGTGGATTATATAATGCCTGTATGAGTTATGTACGAAGGGGTGTTATAGTTTTCCTTTGAGAACGATTAAGCCTTGGTAGCAGAAAAGGTGTGCTACAGTTTGGTATCAGAGCCACGGTTTTGACACTGAGCCTAGATGGGCCAGTTGAGTGGTATTTGGACCGAGGGTGTGAGGAGAAATTGTGTCTGGAGGACCAATTTCAGACCCTGGATTGCTCCAGAGTGTCAAGTAGTTTCTTGACCGTGCTTACGAGCTCAGGAGGTATAGCGCTGTTATGAAACCGCAGACAGTGTGGTATAAGTCCACGAGGAGAGAGGACTCCACACCAAAAGTGCTAGAGCATTAAGATCTATTCGGGAGGGAAGTTGAACCCTCGTGACCGTCAGATCTGGAAAGTGTGCACAAGGATTAAACCCCTTTGGAGTTGCACAGGAGTGTGGAAATCGTAATACGTGAAATCTCGAATTAGTCAGGACCGTCCATCAGAAAGAATGCGTGGAGAGAGATCAACCTTTCGTTGACTCGTAACTTGAAATAGTCAAAGGGTGAGTTCGTGAGAATTCACGAAACGCAAATTCATGATTGGATCATAACCATCGATCTAAGAGATTTCTGGACCGTTAATTGTCCAGGAAGAAATCAATGTTTTCGGATATCGGAAGTGAGGAGAGGTGAACACCTCCGAAGTCCCGAAGTCTCGAAATCTCCGAAGACAGAAGAATCGTAGCAGATTTTAAGGACGACAACTATGTTGTGGGCCCGGAGAATAAGGAAACCAAATTTTCAGAATTCGGGAATTGAAATGATAAAAGGTTGGGAGTCACTACAAAATGAACTCCCGGGTGCTGAAAACCCGAAGTCCCGGGTACCGAAAACCCAAAGGCCCAAAAGTCCCAAAATGTCGAAAACGAAAGTTTCAAAAACCCAAAATTTGCAGAGTCGAACGAGAGCTCAGAAAACTTATTTGAATCGAAATGTATTTTGTTCTTGTTCGTATTGGCTTATAAATGTTGCGGATTGTTCATGAAGTTTTAATGGCCTGAAAAACTTTGAATTGAATTGCATAGTTTGTGTGCAGAGTTCAACGAAGGTCAGGACTCCAATTAACTAACGTCGAGTATGGAATGGGAAAAGGTGCAGATTGCCTCTGAAACAGGAGATGAATGGAAAGGAAAGGATGTCAATGTGTAAGTGGAAGGATCGAACTCCAATGGGCACGGAAAAGAGAAGGATAAGGAAGGGCACATAATGAAAATCATTGAAGGATTGCAAAGAGAGGCCCAGGCTCGTCGAGATGATAGCCGAAAGCTCATGAAAGTCAGGGATCGACAGGATGAATTCAACTTAAAATTGTTGAAGAGCCTGGAAAGAATAGAGAGGAAACTCAAGAAGGGAAAAGACTCAAGTAAGATGGAGAGTTACAGAACCCCTGGGAGAAGAAGGAGGTCAAGAAGCATCAGGACTCTCGAGAGGAGAAGGAGTTCGAGGAGTGGTAGCCAACATCTTAGTCGCTCCCAAAGACATTCCAGCAAGGAAACACACAACAGTTCAAGCCCGTCCCCTACCAGAAAACACCGGAAATCTGGAAGGGATGAATTGAAAGGGGAAATCAATAAGATTAAACCGCCTACGTTCGATGGTGAACATAAGAAGGAAGAAGATGCCGAAACATGGTTGTTGTGTATGAAGAAATACTTCCAACTGCAGAATTATTCTGCCGATGCAGAAGGAAGAATTGCAGTGTACCAGCTGAAAGGAAAAGCATCCATGTGGTGGGATCAGTTGGTGCAGGTGCAACATTTCAGAGAGAAAGAGGTCACGTGGAAGGATTTTAAGAGGTATTTTGAGAAGAAATACCTGACCAAAAGATACTATGACAGAAAGATGAAGGAGTTATTCGAACTCAAGTTGGGCAGTATTACCATTGATGAGTATGAACGAAGTTTTCTGGAACTACTGAAGTATGTTCCATTCATCAAAGACGAGGCTGTCAAAATTCAAAGGTATCTAAGTGGACTACCACCTTCCATTGGTAACAAGATTCAATATGATGATCCTAAGACTATGGAAGAAACAATAAGAAGGGTGAAATTCTTATACGAACAACAAAGAGAAAATCCTACCTTTCAGAAGGCTTGGGATGACCAGAAGAGGTTTAAGAAAGAATAGAGGCAGAAGGGAAACAAGTCTCCCTTTTTCAAGAACAACCCTTTGGGACAATCATCTTTTAGAGAGCCTAGGAAAGTTGAAGGGAGTGATCAGATGCCAAGGCCTCCACCTATGAAGTGTTGGGGATGTAAAGGGAATCATAGGTACATAGACTTCCCCCACAGAAAATACAAAGCAAGAACTGTCCATAATGTTCAACAAGATGAAATAGTGGAGGATATGGGCAACAGAATTCCGAGGATCTACGCAGCCCTGGAAAAAAAACAAGTAGAATTTCAATCGCACGTGATTGAAGTGGAAGGTATGATCAACAACTGACCACTTGTTATTTTAATTGATTCAGGGGCTAGCCATAGTTATATAGATCCTAGAGTGGTGGACAGTTTGCATCTAACGAGAAGAAAACATGAGAAGTCTTGGTTAGTGCAGTTGGCCACAGGGACCAAGAGGAAGGTCACTGAATTGGTTAAGTCATGTTTAGTGGACATGAAAGGAATGAGCACTAAGGTTGAATTGAACATTCTGCCTTTAGGCTCATACAATTGCTTAATTGGGATGGACTAGTTGGACCAACACCATGCCCTTATGGACTGCCGTAACAAGAGGTTTACCTACCTGAACGAAGAAGGAAATCAAGTAACAATCCAAGGAATTCCCAGAGTTGTGGCTGTTAGGGAAATCTTAGCCATGCAGCTGAAGAAATGTTACCAGAAGGGCTGTCAATTATTTGCAGCTCGGGTGGAAGAAGCATCCCAAGATTTAGTCTCGAATCTGGAAGACCACGAGGTAATCAAAGAATTCAAGGATGTATTTCAGGAGGTACCTGGACTACCTTCGAAGAGGGACATCGATTTTTCTATAAATTTGATGCCTGGAGCAACTCCAGTTTCGAAGGCTCCTTATAGAATGAGTATGCTAGAGCTGAAAGAGTTGCAATTGCAACTCGAAGAGCTACTAAAGAAGGGATACATCTGCCCCAACATGTCACCGTGGGGTGCCCCGGTCCTATTCGTGAAGAAGAAATATGGGACGCCGATATTGTGCATTGATTTTCGGCAGTTGAATAAGGTCACTGTCAAGAACAAGTATCCTCTGCCAAGGATTGATGATCTTTTTGATCAGTCCAAGGATGCGAAAATATTTTCGAAAATAGATCTTTGATCAGGATATCACCAAATGAGAATAAATGATGAGGACATCAGCAAGACCGCCTTTAGAACAAGGTATGGTCATTATGAGTTCACGGTGGTGTCGTTTGGGCTATCCAACGCGCCTGTTGTTTTCATGTGTTGAATGAATGGAGTGTTCAGAGATTATTTGGACAAGTTTTTCATAGTATTCCTGGATGATATCTTGGTGTATTCCAAGACAAAGGAATAACATGAGCAACACCTGAGAATGGTGCTATAGGTGTTGAGAGAACACCAGTTGTACGCAAAACTGAGAAAGTGCTCATTTTATCAAAGGCAAATTCATTACTTAGGGCACATTATATCTGAAGAAGGGATCGATGTGGATCCTGAAAAGGTAGAGGCATTCAAGAATGGCCAGCGCTAAGGAATGTGGTATAAGTTAGATCTTTTATGGGTCTGGCAGGCTACTATAGGAGGTTTATAGTCGGATTCTCAAAGATAGCGCATTATATCACTTCCTTACAAAGGAAGGAGAAGAAGTTCCAGTGGATTGAAGAATGTGAGAGAAGCTTCCAGCAATTGAAGCAGCTACTAACCAGTACTCCAATCCTGAAGATTGCAGATCCAAATAAGGATTACGTAGTGTGCATAGATGCATGTAAGAAGGGGCTGGGAGGATTTCTCAGCCAAGAGGGATTTGTAGTTTGTTATGAGTCCTGAAAGTTGAAGGAGCATGAGAAGAATTATGCCACTCATGATTTAGAGCTGGCAGCAATCGTCCATGCATTGAGGAAATGGAGACATTACCTCATGGGAAGGAGATTCGAATTAAGAACAGACCACAATGATCTGAAGTATTTATTTGATCAGCCGACTTTAAATGCCAAGCAAACCAGATGGCTAGAGTTTCTGTGCGAATATGACTTTGATATCAAGCATATCAAAGGGAAAGAAAATAAGGTGGTTGATGCACTCCGCAAAAAAGTGCACGAATTACATGCTACAACCATTAGCATGTACAGGACTGAGATGAAAGACATAATTTTGGAAGCTGCAAATATTGATTTGCAATACAGAAGTCTTGTAGAAAAGCTACAGCAGTGTGAGAGACCACAGACCAAGGAAAGTTACACATTGGGAACTGATGGTTTACTTCTGTATAAAAACAAAGTGTATGTACCCAATGTCCGAGAATTGAAGCTGACAATTCTAAAGGAGATGCATAACGTGGCTTATGCTGGACATCCTGGATATCAGAAGACTGTGGCAGTAGTCAAAAGCAATTATTTTTGGCTGGGTTTTAAGAAAGAAATCATTGAATACATCGCCAAATGTATGGAGTGCCAAAAGGTTAAGGCTGAGCATAGGCACCTAGCAGGGTTACTGCAGCCTTTACCCATTCCTGAGTGGAAATGGGATGTGGTGACAATGGATTTTGTCACTGGACTACCTAGAAAAAGCAAGCAACATGATTCAATCATGGTGGTGGTGGAAAAGATTTCTAAAGATGCCCATTTTATTCCACTGAAAACCACCCACAGGGAAACAGATGTTGTTGATATCTTCTTAAAAGAGGTTGCATGCTTGCATGGAATTCCTAAGACAGTTGTGTCTAATAGGGACCCAAAATTCACCTCGAAATTATGGAAAGGACTGTTTAAGGGATTCAGAACGAATCTGAACTTTAGTACAACATATCATCCTGAGTCTGATGGTCAGACAGAGAGGGTGAACAGAGTAATAGAAGACATACTGAGAATGTATGTGATGGATAAACCATCAAGGTGGGAAGACTACCTGCATTTGGTAGAATTTGCCTACAATAATGGGTATCATGCATCATTGAAGATGAGCCCATTTGAAGCACTTTATGGAAGAAA
>ML776774.1:110848-134039 GCA_009831015.1 Picea engelmannii
GAGTGAAGGGGGACTAAGCATCCATAGAGTGGGAAAGGAATTAGGGGCTGGAAGGTGGGAAAAAGGGGCTAAGTGTTTAGCCTAGGGGGCTTAAGCCTGGGAATAATATTTTATTATTATTCCAAAAGAACATGTGCCATTTAGGTTTTATCCTAAGTTCCTAATCATAAAGAAGGTAATGCATGCTGAGGAACGCATGCAGTTTCCAGGGCGACAAGTGTCAGCCCCGACCCATGCAAATAAAATGGCCAAGATGAGCCACGAGAGGGGGTTCTCCTCCATTCCACCCCGACGGCCTGAGTGCATACAGCCTCTGAGCAGTACGACGGATCCAGCCTCTGTAGAAAACCTCGTACACCTTCTGAATTGAAAAACCCGTGTTCGTCTGGAGAATCAGTGTGCATCCACTGCCGAGACCGAGCCTGTGTGTGGAGTCCCTGTCCGGAAGCCGTGACCGTGAAACCATTCTGTGATTGCTGAACCTATTGTGATTGAGCCTGTGTTTGTTTTTCCCATGGGATTGTTGTGGCCATGCAGTACTGGAATGCGTGTGGCTTGTTGGCCTGTGAGTGATTCTCTCCAGGTGAGAGAGTGCGTAGAGGAAGGAGAGGACTCCTAGAAGGAACCCTGTAGCTGCCACAGAGCCCGGAGACTTTCGGTCCAATCGATTGCTGTAACCCAAGGCAAGGGAGGTTAGCAGCCGAAGGATTGTCCAGGTGATAGAGAAGGTGTATACTCCTAAGGTGGAACAGGCATGTGGGGAATGAGGGTTTGTGGGCAGTGAGTGTGAGTGGTTTCTAGGAGAGAATTCCTTCTTGTGGTTGTGTATTGTTTTCCCCGTAACCTCAGCCTAGCCTAGGATTCCTTGCTTTGGGGCAGAGCTTAGTCCCAGCTTGGGGGTGACCCACTGCTGAGCTGATGAGCAGTGCGGTCTAAGGTTGGGAGGTTCGTGGAAGGCCTGCACTTGGTTGGTGGAATCTACCACTATTAAAAGATAAGTATCTGATTATGCTTTAATCATGTTTTGCATGACTATGCTTCTTATGTTATCATGAATTCCACTGTGTATATGAATTAATATTAAACGCTATTGATTGTTAATTATAGTAGTAAATAGTATGTTTACTCTGAGCTTTAAATGTATTTCTTTTCTTAAATGCATGTGGATTATATAATGCTTGTATGAGTTATGTACAAAGGGGTGTTATAGTTTTCCTTTAAGAACGATTAAGCCTTGGTAGCAGAAAAGGTGTGTTACAGTACCATAAGAAGATCCCAATCTTTTTAAGTAGTACATAAAGATATAATGCCACCTTACACGTCCATTTATAAGGTATAAGGGATTCAATCATAATGAGAAATAAGGAAAGATCCCAAGCTACCTTAAAAGAACTATAAGAAAATCAATAAAAAATTAGGAATTAATTAAGATAATTTACATGCTAACTTACATATCTATATAAGGATTTTAAGGAAGATTGAATCTTATTTAAATAATGCAAATTAAGAACTCAATGTTGACTTCTAATTTCATTTAAAGAATTCAGAAGGACCCATACAATAAAATAAAGAAACCTACAATTCCATTAAAAGGAATTAAGGAAGACTCAATCTTATTTATTATATTCAAGTACTCGAATGCTAACTTAAAAATCCAAATTACTATCAAGAGATCACATCATAATATATAAGGTGTAAGGACTTCATAGCTACCTTGCATATTCTTAATGGGAACTAAAGAAAAATCAATTATAAAAGCAAATAAATAAGTTAAGCTATTTTCCTTTATATTAAGTAATTAAAGAAGTTTAACATGTCAAGAATTATGTAAAAGTGTCTAAATGCCAACTGTGCCAACTGACACATCCATAGGTAAGGGTTAAACATCACTTCCATAAGCAATAAGGTAGTCATGTCAAATTGTTTTACTCAACTATGTTTTGAAGGTGGGAGGATATTTAAGTAGAGGATACTAAAGTTCCAGAATTTGATCCAATTAATGATCCAACACCTAATCCAAACCTTAATCTGGCGCACAACACACTCCGGATTCGATTCCAACCCTCAATTTGGAAAATAAATTTTTTATATCTTGTAATTTAATTCGACATGCAGCAAATAAGATATCAATTATTGCTTAACCTTTAAGGAAAATAGATAGTCAATCATATTCTTAAATAGGAGAAAATTGTATCCTTACATAGCAAAAACGGATGCTTTTAAACAGGCATAATTTGTATTCCTTACACAACAAATCGTATGCTTTAAAAACGTGTGAATTTGTATTCTTTACACGACAATTTCAGATGCTTTTAGACAAGTGAAATCGTATCCTTTAATAGGCAAAATGTTGTCAACTAGAAGGCTTTCCATGAAACGCATAGACTTGTTTCCAATAAAAATTTAAACAATGAATTCGTTGAAAAAGGGAAATGACTACTCCGCCATTATCTAACAGGATTTGCAGAGAAATGTTTAGACCACAAATTGTACAATTCGCAGAGGTGAAGGAGTGAACCAACAATACATAGGTACACATTTAGCAGAGGGAATGGCTACGCAGCCATATATAAAAATGAATCGCAGTGGCAAGGTTAACATAGCCAATACAGAGACGTGAATTGCAGAGGGAAGGACCCTACAGTCGTTACACAAAATTTACATGGTTAAACTTGCCAGTTAAGCAACGAGGACAAAAGGTAAAAGAAAATGCTCAATAAGAACTCGCCCATAAAGGTCAAAGAAATTCTCAGACATATCTTCCAGCAATAAAATGTTTCATTAAAAATTACAGCAGATGTCAACTTCCAGCCATAACATGCCTTCATCCAAAAATGCAGAGTAATATTGATACAACCATTACCTAAACACAATTTGCAGGGAAATGTTTCCATAGCCTATGCATAAAAACAATCACAGAGTTACGGTTTAAAATTATCACAAGTTACATTCGCTGCAGTAAATTTTCTTGTCACATCATTACCCAATCTTAATAGCAGAGGCAATACTATATATTTGTTGTCGGATTACAACTCAGAGGTAAGATATTTTTTTTTTATCCACTACATAACGCCAATCGTAGAAGTGATAAAACAAGTCAATCCAACAAGAACCCAAACGCCGATCGAAGACAATACCCTCTTTTCTTTTTTTCTCAGGATACCAATTAGAAAGAGAAGCTGACAACAATAAGAGAATGCCAGGGTCTTAAGGGTAACCCATCGAAAGGATCGCAGGTTTCTATCAGTCAAGGTGTCAAGAAATAAACATCAAGGAGGCAAGATAACCCATACGCAGAGGCCAAACCGGAAGGCGCAAGTCAACAATCAGACAAGACAATAATGGAGGTAGATGGATAACAGGTGCATCCTTCGCTCGTCATCCTTGCACAGAAAAGCAGGGCATTGAGATCCATAGGTATTTTAACGCTAAGGCGACGACCATAGATCAGGCTCCTGGCCGACTGTTCAGGCAAGGACTGGCAAGCTAGGGACGAAAGGAAAACAATCGCATGGGTCACAATCAATACACAGGGCGGTCACGACATACGGGTAGACGAAGGTCACGGTAAATCAATCAACCAATCAATCAACTAGGCTATAAAAATTCCAGTCATGAAACTAGACAATCAGTTACCTACCCAATAAACATGCAGATCTAAATCATAATTCCTACAACAATATACCATTCAACGAAGAAAGCGCACCGTTGCCTGTTTGCTTGCTTCGAGTGACATCCGCGTGCTCCGTGCAACTCCTGCTCGTCGACCGTCGAGACCTCACCGGTACCTCCCAGCCAATGCTAGGGGTACTCTTCTTCCCCCTTAGCCCCCCGAGCCGCAAAGGGGCCACACACACTATCCAGAGATTACGTCTAGCTCCTAGCTCACCTCGCAAGGCCAAGCTACCACTCCTCTCCGAGCTAGGTATCCCAACTCCCACAAGTAAATTAGTCAAGTTGATATTTCTGCAGCGTAATGTTACACAAATAGAAGATGATCCTTCATCCTTCTCCTTCCTCTCTTTTATAGAGTTTTGAACTTCCTTTCTTTCCTAAAATATCATTTAATTAAAGTTTTAGAAATAATTTCCTAAAAATTCTTATCCGTACAAGTGTCACCCATCCCCTACATTCTTCCATTAATTAATTTCTTTAATTAATTAATTATCTTATTTACCTCACCCACCTAGAGTTACTCCTAGAATCACTCCTAGGTGTCCCCAAATTCCCTTACAGGTTTTAAAGGCTTTCCCTATTATGAAGTTGCTAATTCAGTTCAAAATTAGAAGGCTCTTAAATGTAGATTCTTTACTAAGTTGACTTCCCGCTTTTTCCCTTAAGTTCCCCTTTTTCCTTTTTATGTTACCNCTTTTCCCTAGTTTCCTATTTTTTTTATTTTCCCTCTTTCCCCTTTTACTTAGAACTCAAAAAGGCAGGTGTGGAATTTAACCCCTTTTCCCTTTTATCATTAATTTAGTATCTTTTAAATTATCAAATGATAAAATAATTAATTCCCTCTTTACTTTTTATATCCACAGATTTTATTTCTTATGAATAATTTAATTTATTACTCCCTTCATGTTATAAAATTTTATGAAGACCATAATTATTACTTAAGTGGTTTTTATTTTAAATTTTATTATTTTATTTTATTTTATCTATTTATTTTATTTTATAATTTTAATTTTTTTAATTATTTTTTTTTTTATAGGTAGACAAAATTTTACCCCTAGCGAAATTTTGGACTTAGTACTTAGATTTTGTACTGGGCGACATTTAATTAGGGAAATTGTTTTAAAATTTCTTAACTTGTTATTTGCCTTAGGGCCATCTAGGTTCATCCCTCTATCATCATCAATGTGACATGCCCTTCAGGACGCACTAGGTGCTCCAAGGGTGTCACTCGCCTCATATGTTCCCTTGCACGACGTGCCCTTCAGGACGCACTGCATGTTCCAAGGGTGCCACTCGCCTCTTGACTGATTGGTAGACATCAATAACCCCTCGAGTCAACAGTCTGCCAGGTGAACTTGTGGGAGACTAACAAATTCTAAGGAATAAGGCCCTCACCTTATTGTGCACCCCTTAGAATCATCGTGAGCGACTGTCACAGTCTGCCCTCACGACATCGTTGGTCCTCTCGAACTAGGTAATCGTTAACCTATAGTTCGAGCCATGGCGGGAGTGATAGTAGGCTATGACAGTGCT
Organism: Picea engelmannii; assembly: GCA_009831015.1. Classification (NCBI taxonomy): domain Eukaryota; kingdom Viridiplantae; phylum Streptophyta; class Pinopsida; order Pinales; family Pinaceae; genus Picea; species Picea engelmannii. Next base: position 116,057 of record ML776774.1, read on the forward strand.
ATTGTCCACACCTCTCCCTCAATATCTCTGGTAGTCGTGTGCGACCCCTTTACTCCATATGTGAGTCTGGTCGGGAAGCTATCGTTAGCCTTCATCATCAACAAATCATGTCAGAACGTATCCATATCATATCATCTAGTCAAATGCACTAATATCACAGTAAAACAATCAAACCCCAATGGCACACTCCCTGACTCGATCCAGAGTCTAAGGGGTTCCATCGATGCCTCTACATCCTCAAGGTCCAAAACCCTGCACACTTAGTAAAACCGAGTCAGTAGCACCTGTCTATGTCAATGTAGTAAAACAACATGTCATCTACCCATAACGCATCATAATCAAAGTCAAATGTTTTAATAGCATAATAATCTGGATCACTTGCGAGCAACTGTCCTCAAAGAATAAGTTCGCTCAGTGCGCCAGAGCGAGATGTTACATACACCCCCCTCTTGGTCTAAACTTTGTCCCAAAGTTTCACAGTATAAATGTCGAAATAAGTGTATCACAGTATCATATTTCTAACTATCAAACAAAAATGGAAACTACTGGCGCATATCATATGCATCCTCCCAGGTCACCAAGTGTGGACTATAATTGTCCCACTAGACCTTGACCTGATCTACCGTTCGACGTCGTAGCTGTCGAGCGTGATGATCTAAGATGCGGACCGACTCAGCCATGAGAACCCCCTCATCTGATTCCTGCAAGGAACTCATGTCAATAACATGTGTAGGATCACTAATATAATGTCTCAAAACAGATACATGAAAAACATCGTGCATACGCCTCAAGGAATCAGGCAAGGCTAGTCGATAGGCCATGGGACCCTTTCTCTCCACAATCTCGAAGGGTCCCACAAACCTAGGAGAGAGTTTAGATCCCTTCCCAACAAGAAGATTCGATCGCCGACCTTGTAACTACGGTCGACACGACGCACATCAACATAACTCTTATGTCAATCCTGCGCTTCTTTAATCCTTTGTCTTATTGTTTGCATTTTATCTTCCATTTCTTGGATCACTTCTGGTCCCACTAGGACCCTATCCTCAAGCCGATCCCAACTCAAAGGCGTTCGACATGGTCGCCCATAAAGAAACTCGGAAGGTGCCATCTTAATGGTGCTCTGGTAACTGTTGTTGTAAGCGAACTCCACTAGTGGCAAGAATTCTTCCCAACGCTTTTGTTGGTCCATGACGTACATGCACAACATGTCCTCCAAGGTTTGGTTCATTCGTTCGGTCTGCCCGTCAGTCTCTGGGTGATATGTCGTACTAAAGTTAAGTTGGGTTCCCAAAGCCTCTTGGAAACTCGTCCAAAATCGTCCAGTAAACACCGATCCTCGATCGGATATAATCCTCTTAGGCACGTCATGCAGCCTCACAATCTCACTGATGAAAACTCTAGCTATGTCAGGTGCTTGATACATCGTACGCATAGGAATAAAGTGAGCACTCTTCGTTAGAATGTCTACTACTATGAAAATCGAGTCATGTCTCCTTACCGTTAGTGGCAATCCAACAATAAAATCCATCGAAATAACCTCCCATTTTGATTCTAGAATGGCATGTGGTTGTAGTAATCCTACTGGGTGTCTATGTTCAACCTTTACCTGCTAACATTCTAGACATCTGGCCATGTAGTTTACTATGTCTGCCTTCATTCCCTTCCAAAAGAATAAGGGTTTAAGGTCAGCCCTCATCTTCGTGACTCCCGTATGAGCCATGTATACTACTCTATGAGCCTCGCTTAGGATCAACATCATCAACTCATCATTTGGCGGTACGTAGATCTGACTTTTAAACCTCAATAAACCGTCTCTATCAAACAAAAATCCTACAAATCATGGTACCATCATTGTGTTTTGTCCGATAAAGCCCTCGACCTCTTTGTACCAGTCATCCTCACACTGTAAAGTTAGTATCTTTTCACGTATATTCGTCTGAAGAGGCAACACCAAAAATATGTGTGGTCTCTGACTCAAGGCATCTGCCACTCGTTTCATTGTTCCCTTTATGTAAGTAATCTCAAATTCATACTCGCTAAGCAATTTCGACCAACATCGTTGTCGCGCGTTCAGGTCGCTTTGCATAAAAATGCGTTGTAGTCCACAATGGTCAGTCTTTAGTTCAAATTTTATTCCAACAAGGTAGTGTCTCCAAACCTTCAAGGCATATACGATGGCTAATAACTCCAAATCATGCGTCACGTAGTTCTCCTCATGCCTTCTCAGTTTCCTTGAAATGTAAGTGATTACTCATCCATATTGCATCAAGACTCCGCCTAAGCCTTCCTTGGATGCGTTAGTGCAAACCAAGAAGTCCGCATCCATGTCAGGGACCTTTAGTATCGGTGCTACTGTCAACAACTCCTTGAACCTCCGAAATTCTTCTGCGCATTTCTCGGTCCAAACCAACTTCTTGCTTTTCTTTTGCAATTCTGTGATCAAATTTTCTGTCTTCGAAAACCCTTCGATGAACCGTCGATAGTATCCTGCTAAACCCATGAAGCTACGTACTTTCAGGACATTCATCAGTGCAGACCATTCCATAATAGCCTAGACCTTGGCTGGATCCACGACAATGCCTTCGCTAGAGATGACATGCCCTAAGTAGTGAATCTTCAATTGATAAAATGAGCATTTGGACAACTTCCCATACAATTTGTGCTCTCGCAAACACTATAGTACCAAGCACAAGTGCTCATCATGCTCCTTCATCGTACGATAGTAAATCAAAATATCATCGATGAACACTTGGACGAACTTGTCCAAGTACTCGTGGAACACCCCGTTCATCAAACTCATAAATACCCCTGGGGCGTTTGTCAGTCCAAATAGTAAAACAATAAACTCCTAATGTCCAAACCTTGTCTTAAAGGCGGTCTTAGGGACATCATCCTCCTTGATCCATAACTGATGATACCTTGATCACAAATCGATCTTGGAGAACACCGTCGCACCCTTCATTTGATCGAACAGATCATCAATTCTCGGCAAGGGATACTTATTCTTGATCGTGTCCTTGTTCAATTGACGGTAGTCAATGCAAAGCCTCCATGATTCATCCTTCTTTCGTATGAAAATAACAGGTGCACCCCACGGTGACACACTAGGACGTATCAGTCCTAGGTCCAGCAACTCCGTCAATTGCATTTTCAACTCTTGTAACTCTGGGGTCGACATCCGGTAAGGTGTTCTTACTATCGGTTCAATCCACAGTTTTAGGTCTATGGTGAACTCCAAATCCCTCTCCGGTGGCATCCCAGGTAACTCTTCTGGAAATACGTCTGCAAACTCCTTCACCACCGGAAGGTGTTCTAGACCTTCCGCTACTCCCTTCTCATTTAATGCAAGGATCGCATAAATCTTGCACCCCTTGCGCATACTCTTTCATAGATGTAAGAAAGAGATGAACCACAGGGAAACTCCCTGGTTCCATCCTACAATCACCCGTCTCTGTCCCTCATCATTGACCAAGCTCAACCGTTTGTCTTACAGTTGAGGATCGCCTCATGTGATTCCAACCAATCCATACCAATCACAACATCATAAGATCCTAGGATCGTGACATATAGGTTGGCCCTGGTGATAAACTCTCCCAGGTTAAGGACACAGCCCGTAACCTTTCCTCCAACCTTCTGTTTGGCTCCCAAATCCATCTCTATGAAGCTAAACTCATCCTGTTTGACTGCCTTTACCTTAATCCTTTTTAGTGCTACACCAGAAATGAAACTCTCGGTAGCACCAGGATCTATCAAAATACTAAGGGTCTGGTCAGCAATGGTAGTTGTCATCTCGAGCACAGTCGACTGGTGTTCTGCCTAGCGGTTATTCACTATTGCATGAATCCGATGGGCCTTGCCCATATCTCCCATGGTAGTGGGTCCGGCTGATCCGGACGCTGTAGTCCTCTCCACTGGGAAATCACATTGGTAGTGTGGCTCTCCACACGTCCAACACCCCTTCTTTGGCCCAGTAGTCCTGGTACATGAAGTGGAAAATGACGGCCCACCGACCTGGAACCCTGGTATGTTCTGCGGAATAGGCCTAAACTGTTGTTGCTGCGAGCAGTGATGTTGTTGATGTTGTGGTCCTCAATAAGGTGTCTGCTACTGAGGCATCGGTCGCTGAGGTGTAGTGAAAGTGGATCCCCTCTGGAAGCCATGATATCCTAGCATATGTCTCGTTGGTGTCTGATGCTGCTGTGATCCTAAAGAAACCTGCCCTGTTGGTCTCGCTAGAGTCCTGGTCTAACCCCCACTGATAAGCTCCTCCTCTGCTATGAGGGCCTTTTGGATGGCATCATGTAAGGTTTGAGGAATCAAAATCCTAACCTTTGCACACAGGCTGCCATTAAGGCTGAACACGAACCTGTTGACCTTAAGTTTCTCAGTGTTAAGGTGTGGAGCATATCGAAGCAACTCCATAAAATGGGCCTCATACTCGAGCACCGTACGACCTCCCTATCATAAGGCGTTGAACTCATTGAGCTGACGTTCAATGAATTCCTCTGAAAGGTACCTCTCTCAGAACTGTTCCTCGAACAGTTCCCATGACATGTCTTTAATGGCCATGTTCAGCTCTGGTAGGAGTGTCTTCCACCATAGAAGAGCACTCCCCTTCAGTTGAAATACCGCCATGTGGACCATCATGTTGGAGGTATAATCGTGAAGTGTGAAGCACATCGCCATGTTCTCCAACCATACCTCGGCGGCTGCGCTGTCCAGGGCACCGAAGAACTCAGGAAACTTGGCCTTCTCGAGTTCACGGTGAATGCTACCAGTATTGACCGGAGTGCGTGGTGGAACCTCAGCGAGTGCTGGCGCCCTGGCCTCATCTCTGTCCAAACGACTGATTAGTGCATCGGATATGCGCTGAAAAGATCTCATCATTCCAACTACATCGCCAACTGCTATCTACTCGTTTCTGAGAACCTGCTCATCTCCCTGGGGATTATACCCCTCAGGTATGGATGCTATTGGAGGCGTCGCACCTCTGCCCCTAGCACCCCATCGTCTGCCTCCGTAGCATCCTCTAACCATGATTACCTGCACACACACAAGTCAACTTGATCAGCAAGAGTATAATCAATCATTCACATCAACGAAAGCCGTAGCGATCCCAAGTCGCGGGTTGAACCCACTCTGATACCATATGTAACAAACCTCTCGTTCGTCATGCCATCAAGCCTCTCCTAACAAGTGAATTTTTTTTTTGTGTGTGTGTGTATGAAGGTAAACATGACATTATACTCAACAATGCAACACGACGATGAATCTACGCAAGCAACTCTCACAACCACAACATGACGACCTGACAAAAAATAAAATGACTACCCGCCCGTCCTACCCTGCAATGGTTAGGACCTCCAGGACACATAAGCAACGCTCAAGCCCAAGTTCCCATCGATCTTGACCATTTAAGGTCTCAGGGCTGGCGATTGTTCTGAGGAAGGAGGTATCTAGGTAACGTCAATCCCATCATAAGCGTCAATTCAAGACTATATTATCGACCATACTTAACCTTCAATTCCTCATGGTGCAAAAAAATAGTCTACTATGATTAATCAATCCGTTACACAATATTTAAATACAATTGAGCACGAGGATAATACATGAAGAATAATAAGAAACACAAGAGCATAACTACAATTTTTGAATTTGATATAAATCTATTCTAATCATGAATAGTAACTTGTTAAGATTAGGTTCATTCAATTCAAGCATCACTTATCAAGTGATTCAACTCATGTAACAAGTACAACTCCTATGTAGCTCACTATGTATCATAAAGAAATGAATTATCTTACTTAAGTGATAAATTAAGAATTCAATACCAAATTCCATATCCATTTTTTTACAAGGTAATCATAAAAAGATCAACTTAATGAAAAATTAATGGAAGTAAATGCTACTTTATACATCCATTAAAAGAATTAAAAAGATCAACACCTATTAACAATATATAAGACTTCAATACTAAATTACATTTCCTATTACAAGGTACCATAAAAATATCCCAATCTTTTTAAGTAGTACATAAAGATATCAATGCCACCTTACACGTCCATTTATAAGGTATAAAGGATTCAATCATAATGAGAAATAAGGAAAGATCCCAAACTACCTTACAATCCATTAAAAGAACTATAAGAAGATCAATCCAAAATTAGGAATTAATTAAGATAATTTACATGCTAACTTACATATTTATATAAGGATTTTAAGGAAGATTGAATCTTATTTAAATAATGCAAATTAAGAACTCAATGTTGACTTATAATTCCATTTAAACAATTCAGAAGGACCCATACAATAAAATAAAGAAACCTGCAATTCCATTAAAAGGAATTACGGAAGACCCAATCTTATTTACTATATTCAAGTACTCGAATGCTAACTTAAAAATCCAAATTACTATCAAGAGATCACATCATAATATATAAGGTGTAAGGACTTCATAGCAACCTTGCATATTCTTAATGGGAACTAAAGGAAAATCAATTATAAAAGAAAATAAATAAGTTAAGCTATTTTCCTTTATATTAAGTAATTAAAGAAGTTTAACATGTCAAGAATTTTGTAAAAGTCTCTAAATGCCAACTGGCACATCCATAAGTAAGGGTTAAAAATCACTTCCATAAGCAATAAGGTAGCCATGTCAAATTGTTTTACTCAACTATGTTTTAAAGGTTGGAGGATATTTACGTAGAGGATACTAAAGTTTCAGAATCTGATCCAGCTAATGATCCAACACCTAATCCAAACCTTAATCTAGCGCACAACACACTCCGGAGTCAATTCCAACCCTCAATTCAAAGAATAAATTTTTGATATCTTGTAATTTAATTCGACATGCAACGAATAAGATATCAATGAGTGCTTAACCTTTAAGGAAAATAGACAGTCAATTGTATTCTTAAACAGGCAAAAATTGTATCCTTACACAACAAAAACGGATGCTTTTAAACAGGCGGAATTTGTATTCCTTACACAACAAATCGTATTCTTTAAAAACGGGTGAATTTGTATTCTTTACACTGCAATGTCAGATGCTGCGAAATCATATCCTTTAACAGGCAAAACATTGTCAACTAGCAGGCTTTCCATGAAACGCATAGACTTGTTTCCAATAAAAATTTAAACAATGAATTCGTTGAAAAAGGGAAATGACTACTCCACCGTTATCTAACACGATTTGCAGAGAAATGTTTAGACCACAAATTGTATAGTTCGCAGAGGTGAAGGAGTGAACCAACAATACATAGGTACACATTTAGCAGAGGGAATGGCTACGCAGCCATACATAAAAACGAATCGCAGTGGCAAGGTTAACACAGCCAATACAGAGACGCGAATTGCAGAGGGAAGGACCCTACAACGGTTACACAAAATTTACATGGTTAAACTTGCGAGTTAAGCAACGAGGACAAAAGGTAAAATAAAACGCTCAATAAAAACTCGCCCAGAAAGGTCAAAGAAATTCTCAGACATATCTTCCAACACTAAAATGTTTCATTAAAAATTAGAGTAGATGTCAACTTCCAGCCATAACATGCCTTCATCCAAAAATGCAGAGTAATATTGATACAGCCATTACCTAAACACGATTTGCAGGGAAATGTTTGCATAGCCTATGCATAAAAACAATCACAGAGTTACGGTTTAAAATTATCACAAGTTACATTCATTGCAGTAAATTTTCTTGTTACATCATTACCCAATTTTAATAGCAGAGGCAATACTATATATCTGTTGTTGTATTGTAACTCAGAGGTAAGATATTTTTTTTTCATCCACTACATAGCGTCAATCGTAGAAGTGATAAAACAAGTCAATCCAACAAGAACCCAAACGTCGATCGAAGACAATAACCTTTATTTTTTCTCGGGATACCAATTACAAAGAGAAGTTGACAACAATAAGAGAACGCCAGGGTCTTAAGGGTAACTCATCGAAAGGATCGTAGGCTTCTATCAGTCAAGGCACCGAGAAATAAACATCAAGGAAACAAGATAACCCATACACGGAGGCCGGACCGGAAGGTGCAAGTCAACAATCAGGCAAGACAATAACGAAGGTAGACGGCTAACAGGTGCATCCTTCGCTCGTCATCCTTGCACATAAAAGTAGGGCGTTGACATCCATAGGTCTTTTAACGCTAAGGCGACGACCGTAGATCAGGCTCCTGGCCGACTGCTTAGGCAAGGACTGGTGAGCTAGGGATGAAAGACAAACAATCACATGGGTCACAATCAACACACAGGGCGGTCAAGGCATGCGGCTAGACGAAGGTCACGGGAAATCAATCAACCAATCAATCAACTAGGCTATAAAAATTTCAGTCATGAAACTAGACAGTCAGTTACCTACCCAATAAACATGTAGATCTAAATCATAATTCCTACAACAATCTACCATTCAACAAAGAAAGTGCACCGTTGTCTGTTCTCCTGCTCCGAGTGACGTCCGCGTGCTCCGTGCAACTCCCGCTCGTCGACCATCAAGACCTCACTGGCACCTCCCAACCAATGCTAGGGGTACTCTTATTCCCCCTTATCCCCCCGAGCCGCAAAGGGGCCACACACACTATCTAGATATTATGTATAGCTCCCATCTCGCCTTGCAAGGTCGAGCTACCACTCCTCTCCGAGCTGGGTATCCCAACTCCCACAAGTAAATCAATCAAGTCGATATTTCTACAGCGTAACATTACGCAAACAGAAGATGATCCTTCATCCTTCTCCTTCCTCTCTTTTATAGAGTTTTGAACTTCCTTTCTTTCCTAAAATCTCATTTAATTAAAGTTTTAAAAATAATTTCCTAAAAATTATTCTTCGTACAAGTGTCACTCATCCCCTACATTCCTCCATTAATTAATTTCTTTAATTAATTAATTATCTTATTTCCCTCACCTACCTATAATTACTCCTAGAATCACTCCTAGGTGTCCCCAAATTCCCTTACAGGTTTTAAAGGCTTTGCCTATTATGAAGTTGCTAATTCAGTTTAAAATTAGAAGGCTCTTAAATGTAGATTCTTTACTAAGTTGACTTCCCATTTTTTCCCTTAAGTTCCCCTTTTTCCTTTTTATGTTACCTCTTTTCCCTAGTTTCCTATTTTTTTGATTTTCCCTCTTTCCCCTTTTACTTAGAACTCAAAAAGGCAGGTATAGAATTTAACCCCTTTTCCCTTTTATCATTAATTTAGTATATTTTAAATTATCAAATGATAAAATAATTAATTCCCTCTTTACTTTTTATATCCACATATTTTATTTCTTATGAATAATTTAATTTCTTACTCCCTTCATGTTACAAAATTTTATGAAGACCATAATTATTACTTAAGTGGTTTTTATTTTAAATTTTATTATTTTATTTCATTTTATCTATTTATTTTATTTTATATATATATATTTTTTAATTATTATTTTTTTTTAAAAGTAGACAAAATTTTACCCCGAACAAAATTTTAGACTTAGTACTTAGATTTTGTACTGGGTGACATTTAATTAGGGAAATTGTTTTAAAATTTCTTAACCTGTTATTTGCCTTAGGGCCATCTAGGTTCATCCCTCTATCATCATCAATGCGACGTGCCCTTCAGGACACACTAGGTGCTCCAAGGGTGCCACTCGCCTCATCTGTTCCCTTGCGCGACGTGCCCTTCAGGACGCACTACATGCTCCAAGGGTGCCACTCACCTCTTGACTAATTGATAGACATCAATAACCCCTGGAGTCAACACTCTGCCAGGTGAACTTGTGGGAGACTAAGGGCTTCTAAGGAATAAGGCCCCCACTTTATTGCGTGCCCCTTAGAATCATCGTGAGTTATTGTCGCAGTCTACCCTCATGGCATCGTCGGTCCTCTCGAACTAGGTAATCATTAGCCTACAGTTCGAGCCATGGCAAGAGTGCTAGTAGGCTATGGCAGGGCTGTTGTCCACACCTCTCCCTCAATATCTCTGGTAGTCGTGTGTGACCCATTTACTCCATATGTGAGTCTAGTTGGCAAGCTATCGTCAGCCTGCATCATCAACAAATCATGTCAGAACATATTCATATCATATCATCTAGTACGATGCACTAATATCATAGTAAAACAATCAAACCCTAATGGCACACTCCCTGACTCGATCCGGAGTCCAAGGGGTTCCATCGATGCCTATGCATCCTCAAGGTCCAAAACCCTACACACTCAATAAAATCGAGTCAGTCGCACCTGTATATGTCAATGTAGTAAAACAACATGTCATCTACCCATAACACATCATAATCAAAGTCAAATGTTTTAATAGCATAATAATCTGAATCACTTGTGAGAAAGTGTCCTCAAAGAATAAGTTCGCTCAATGCGCCAGAGCGAGATGTTACACTTTTTCCTCGATCCCTCACATGGATCTTTCCTTTCCATGCGGTCCGATGATGCAACCTCCTTTCTTTTTTGCCATCATTTTTTAAATTATGGCCTCTTTTAGTATCAAATGGTTTTCTTTAGTTCTTGACACTCGGATCTGTCGGATGCATTTTGTTTGGAGTGGTTTTTCTCATAACATATATGTTTTTGTCTGAGTTCCTTGTTGGTATCTTTCGTCGGCGAGGTTTCCACTTTGGTTGTCGCTACCAGTGCTCGCGGGTTTAGTATGGACCCATTTAGGTGGTTGGCACCTTTGGAGTGGATATTTTTTTCTCGCACACTTCAGTGATGATCTATTTGGTGCTAGGTTCCTGGTGAGGATCATTTTTTATGAAGATGGAAGCAAGGTATTTGGGTGCTCCCATGGGGATGTTTCCCGATGTCTTTTTTTTTAAGGTAAATCTTAGATCTGTGTCTATTTGGCACTTAATTCGTGGTTTGTGGGTGGCTAGTTTTTTCTTAGCCTTTAGTATGTGTGAGAGTTTTTTCGAAATTTTTATGTGGGGTTGGAACCCACCAATCCATCCCAGTTGGTATGTTCAGGGCTTGATGTAATGTCAGTCTTTTCTAAGCGATCTTGGTGGTTGGGGATCCCTGCACCCCTTCGGGTTTGTTTCTTGGAGTGGAAGTGGGGGTTTCTGATCCAGATTGTGTTTCAGAACTTTGAGGTCCTTCATTCGAGCATGCAGTGTTGATTTTTGAAGTCAGGTCAACATTTTGAGGTCCATTTAGGACGTGCAGCTTCTGGCTTCTTCATGGATATTGGTTCCCCTGTTGTCCTTCTAGATCTGCATTCTGAAGGGGTTTCTTTGCCGCTCTGGCCTGGTTCATCCAGGTTCTCTTCTGTTTTTGCTATTGCAGTTTACTTGGCTAAAATATGGTGGTTATTCTCCTTGCAGATCTCATCCATTGAGGGTTTTTTTATTGTGTTTATGTTCCTCTTGAGGTTGAAAACATTGTTAGACTAAATGCATGCTCTGTGTATGCATTATATGATTTTTTAGATTTTTTTCTAACCCATTAAGAGTTTGCCATCCTTTCTCCAAGGATGAGTCATGCTAAATGCACTTGCATAATGTAATTTGGTTCTTTACGGATGAATAAATTATGTTTTTTTTCTAAGGAAAAAAATATAGAATTATATTAAAAAATAAATAATGTTATTAAAATATAGATATTTTTTAATAAAAAAATTTGAAGGTTTATATATTTTTAACGTAGTCTATTTTTATCATACTTTGATATGTTGAATGGTAATTATATAGAGAGAAAAAATAGAATTGAAATATAGATATTTTTTAATAAAAAGATTTAAAGGTTTATATATTTTTAACATAGTCTATTTTCATCATGATATGTTATGTTGAATAGTAATTATATATAGAGGAAAAATAGTTAATAACAAATATTTAGAGTTATATTAAAAAATAAATAATATGACATTGAAATATAAATATTTTTTAATAATAATAATAATAATCTAAATTTTAAGGTTGATTTGAACTTGTGATCTTTTAGGAGAAAACACATGTTCTTAACCATTAGGCTCACTCAGGTTGTATAATAATAATCTACTTTTAAGGGTATGGGACTCCCTTATTTGTGGGACAAGGGTGTATGAGACCCCCTTGTTTGTGGGACAAGGGACCCCTCTGCTAAGGTATGCATACCCTACTCCTTCTGGATTTAAACTTGTGCCCATGAGTTCAAGCTAAACTATATTTTTAAGTGTAAAATTTTTGATAAATTTTACTATTATAAATCTTTATCAATAATTTTGTAAAAATAAACAAATTTACAAAAAAAATATACTTTATATAAATTTAACCGTTTTTAAAATAATTTTGTTTTTTTGGAATAAAAAAAAATAATAATTATAAATATTTCTTTTGAAAACTCAAAATTTATAAATATATGTGATATAAATATATATTTTGTATATATTAAATGCTATTATGGTTATTTTTAATGGTAAATCTAAAATGGAGGAATGAAGCACCAAGTAGCACTAGAGTATTGTCTAAACTTGCCAATAAATTAATCACTTCATTGTCTTTTATTTGGTTTGTGTAATATATTTTTAAAATACGGATTGTTGTTTTACTTTAACAAAAAAAAAGTCTAAACTATATCTATCCTAAAAGTATAAAACTACAATGATTCTTTAAATGTATTATTAAGGTTTGATATGAAAAAGGTAGCTTGTGTTAATTTTTACGAATTCTAATTACGACATGAGGTTAAGTTTTAATAAGAAGCATTTATCTCCCATTTATATAAAACTTTGATGAAATGTAACTAGTGATTTGAACTAGAGAACACAAGTCTTAGTTTTAAACTCCTTGACAATGTGTGTTATGTTTTTAATTTAGCTTACTATGGTGATGATGATGATGATTACGATTAATTTCTACTGAGATCAATTGGTCTATGAGACCTTAAGAATGTAAGAGATTACTTGGATTTCTTTCAAATTGTATTTCTATGCTAAAAAAACATTGAGAGAAGTGTTCCAAGATCACCATAGTTTTGATTACTTAGGAGGTTAGGAAGGTTTGTATTGTGGAAAGGGCGACTACACGAAATTGGTGGTCGAAAAAGTGGAAAGGGGGTCATCAGGAACGTGCACGTTCTTAGGAATGTGCATGCATTCCTGATGCTATAGGTTTGGAAAATCTCGAACCTCCACTTAGCTTGCCACACAGGTTCGTTGGTAGGAATGCATGCACATTCTTAACAATGCATGCCCGTTCCTCTGATATAACATTTTTTATTGGCCATGGACGCGATTTGTGCCCATTTGCACAAATCACACATTTGTTTTTACCCTCACTGAGAAAATAGAGAGGATGAGCTCTGTCAAGATCTTTCCAACGTGTCTCAGTCAAGCCAGGTATGCTTGATTTGTCTTCTTTTCCTCCCAATTTAGTAATTTTTACTTTTATTCAATTAATTTAATATATTCTAAAAGAATCTGAATGATATAAATTTGTAATCTTATAGAGAAATCTCATCTATAAAATTTAGAGAGTGACCTCTTACATTACCTAGCATTTCCCCTTTAAAAATAAGTGTAGAGAATTTACAAGAAATGTGATTATTTTATGATTTTTTTTATTTATTAAAATATGTATTGATGTTTTTTGTATTTAAATGTCATGCCTTATTAAATTGTAGCATATATTATAAAATGGAACTCGAAGACAATGTAAATCACCAACCAGTAGACCAAGGCGGAGAAAACCCCAACCCACCACAACCACCCAACATAAACTCCCTAATTGATGAGGGGTTTTCCACTTTAAGAACACTTGTAAATCAATTAAGGGGCACAAGATAACCAAGCAGGGAGTCCTTGGCCACTTCATTGGACATCATTGTGAGGTCCATTACAAGTGCCCAAGGGAAATTAACTCTTTTTTTTTTTTAATATAGGGCAAGAATGTTTGAGTATTACAACATTGGATTGGATAGAAATCAGGTTGGAGACTTGGGTATATCAAAACAACAGCTAGTGTCTATTTTTGTTGATCCTTGATCTCAACAACAACCACCCGTGACCAAAAAATGCATTTGCATTGACTGGTGCATCCACCCACAAATTAGTGAAAACTATATGGATAAGTGGTACATGGTATTTGATAAACCTCCCTGCAATAATAGGGAGGTGCCATTATATTTTTTGTGAAAATTATGGGCTGAATTTATTTTGGGTTACAATGTCAACTACTTCAACATCGATGACTTCTAGGGGATGGGTCAAGAGTCCGTACAAGACCGAGAGCATTCCATATGTGATCCCATGCTAGGTCCTCGTCCCCCCAGACGAAGGCCTGGCCCCCTTGCACAACATCCTCTTATTGTAGAGAGCTTACAACATGTATAGGTCGCCATATCATCATTCAATTAGATCCTAGTGCAACATGGCATATTTTTTACACTATATCAGCAGGGCGTGCATGTCAGTGACATTGATAGAGGGGTCAAAGATTCACCCCGTACAACAGGTTGGAGTGAGGAGAGGGAATTTGGAAATAACAATGGTCCATGTGAACCTCACAGATGCTCGAGTTGTGGGAAGACCTGCTATGGGCCTATGGAGGAAAGTCGAAAATAGAGCTTCATGGAGGAGGTTAGTATCTTAACCATCTCTATGTTCTTCATTTTTATATATTTATATGGTATTCTAATTACTTATATCAATATTTTATTCTATTTTGTTTTACAGTTGTTACATTCATGTAGCATACTCTCTACGCCCATGGATGCACCAGTGAATGTATTCACCACTGATGTAGCAATAGAGACAGTTTCTCATTTGGCATACCCCATATAAAGGTATGTGTCACATTTGATAAATTCACCCTGGTCATTTCTTTATATTATGGAATCCTCAATTTTTTAATGTTCTTGTGTTTCTATAGGTTGTGGGACTAGACGATGTCGAGGAATGTCCATTGTTGGACAACTGAGAGGGGGGGGGGGTGAATCAGTTGTTACCGAGCTTAAACAATTATGCTTCTTTTAAACTCTTTGCAGAAACATTGAATGATGATCACAATAATGCAGGGAAATAAACAATGGCACATTCAGCATCAGTCACATATATGAGAAACATAGAGACAGATATTTCTCGAGGAAACCCATACAGGGTAAAAACCTCATTTTCTTTATATGATAAGTAATAGTTACATTCTTTACATTATCATACATATGAGAACCAAGTCATAATGAGGCTACAACCTCTGTTTTGCAAGCTGCAACTTGCTAAGAGCACCAACTCTCTGTTTTCTCTAGCACCCACTAGAAGGAAGCACCAACTCCTTGGTTTCTCTATCACCAACCAGAAGGAAGCACCAACTCCCTGGTTTCTCTAGCACCAACTAGAAGGAAGCACCAACTCCCTGAGTGTTTCCAGCACCAACTGGATGGAAGCACCAACTTCCAATCATACAGGCACCAACCTGTATAACAGAGAAAAAGAGTTCTCCCTTGCACCACCCTGCCACCCTGGTTTCTCTGGCTGCAACCAGATGGAAGCTACAACTCCCTGTGTTCAAGCACCCACTTGAACCTATGAGGACAACAGTCCTCTCGAGCACCTCCCAACCACCCTGAAATATAAATCTTTGCTACTGAAACTTATTACAGTGATAAGATGTTCAACAATCGCTTACCAGACTCATCACTGTTCTGCTGCATTCTGTTACTCTGTCTGCCTCATTTCCTTCCTGCACACATGACTTGCGATGTCTGTTCTTCTGTTTTTTATGCTTTGTGTGCCATCTCAATTCACTGCACAGTTCCTCTTCTGTGCATTTCTACTTCTGCGCTCTGCCTCCTTGCTCACACTTCAATCCTTCTACACAGCGACCACAACAACTCCAATAGCAACAACAACCCCATCTCTTCTCTGTACCGTGTATATATAGCTTATGTGCATCTTGTGCATGCAATATTCACCATTCCTATGCATGCTCATACCATGCCAATCTCCTCCACCTCTCGAGTGCTCTGTGTGATCATCATCGTAACTCTTCAGCTTCTCTGGCCGTTTTCCCACGCGTTCAGCATCACTGGATTTTATGTTGAGATTCCTCAGCCTCTCTGGCAGTTGAGACTCTTCGTCTTCTCTGTGACAGTCAAGCTCACCTTCTATGTTTCAGTTACAGGCTTCCACGCTCATCCATCTATCAATCCCTTCTAATAATAGTCTTCCTTCACTTGGATGAAGCTTGGGGACTCTTCATATCCTCTGGCAATCACACAGGGGTCTCTTCAAATTCTCTAGCAGACGCCATCAATGGTTTCTGGAAGTTTCACTATGTCGTGCATCAGTAGCCCTCCAATCTCCTTCAGTTTCATTCATATCCAGAACAACCAACAACACACAGTCTGTCTTATTTTCTTTTATACACACCTACACGGCGGTTCCACTTCGCATTTCCTTAGGCAAAAGAAAGACAGTTGTCCCAGCAACTGAAACGCCAATAGATTGGTGATCATGAGTCTGTTTCACTAACAGACTTGTAACTGAAGAGTTAAATGTGAGAGAGTATAGTAACCCTTCGATCATATTTGATCTGACGGTTCAGATTACATCGTGATTTCACATATCACGATATCGGGATTCCTGATGTCAATAATCTTTGACATGTCCAACTCTCGATCCCCGAAACTCGGACAAGGACTGGAATCAACGATCTAGATTCAACCTTAATCTAATGGTTCAGATTACATCGTGATTTCACATATCGCGATATCGGGATTCCTGATGTCAATAATATTTGACATGTCCAACTCTCGATCCCCGAAACTCCGACAAGGACTGGAATCAATGGTCCAGATTCAACCTTAATCTGACGGCTCAGATTACATCGCGATTTCACATATCGCGATATCGGGATTCCTGTGGTGAATGTTCTTTGACAACTTCAACACTCGATCCTCAAAACTCCGACATGGACTAGAATCAACGGTCCAGATTTGATCTTGATTCAACGACTGCACTTTAAGTCGCGATTTTGCATATTGCGAAATCGGGATTCCTGTTGCATTGTTTCTTTGACATTTCCAACACGCGATCCTCGAAACTCCGACATGGTGTAAGTCTGCTAACGTCACATGTGTTAAATAACTACCACGTGTCACACTGATTCATGACTTACATGTGCTTGGCATGTTGAATCAGTCTGACACTTGTCATTACCTGGTTGTGCCATGTGTTCCTAACTAACGTGGTTTGCTGACGTGAGTCGGATCGATGGTCCAGATGTGATCTTGATTTGAAGGCTCAGATTACGTCGGGATTTTGCATATCACGAAATGGAGATTTATGTTGATGATATTACTTGTCATCTACAACTCCCGATCCCCGAAACTATGATAGGGAGTTGGATCAACGGTCCACATAACCCCCTGAGATGGACGGTCCTCCTGCTTTTGGGATTTGTGAGCCCTCTACTCCTTGCACTTTTAAAGATCGTGCAGGTTTTCCTCGATCCAATGGTGGTCGGACACTACACTCAGATCTGACGCCTGAGATCTATCCTCCTCTTCAGTGCGCTCTTCTTGTATTTATTCAGATCTGATGGCCCTCATGCTATCAAGAATTTTGGATGGGATCCAACGATCAGAAATGCTTCTCGGGACTTCGATCATTTTGTCAAAGTTGCGTTTCCTTCGATCATTCGATCTTCCTGGACTTATCTTCTCTTTGCTTGTTGATCATCGCTGTTGTACTCAATCCATCATCACTATTGTACTTTCCAGCATTGCCTGCGATCATTCGATCTTCCTGGACTTATCTTCTATTTGCTTGTTGATCATCGGTGTTTTACTCAAGCCATCATTATTGTTGTACTTGCCATCAATGACAAGCTTACGTTGCCTATAAAAAATACCAAATATCCTCTGCACTATCTCTTCTGATCTTATCGAGGTTGCTCTGTAGCTTCTTCCCAAAATACTTTTGGTGCCCGTCTGTTACATTCTTCCTCTATTCATGCCATCTTCATTGTTGTAATTGCCATCAATGACAAGCATATGCTACATGTTAAACATTT
>ML776774.1:134679-182244 GCA_009831015.1 Picea engelmannii
TTTTAAATAGCCCTTGGATCTCCCCATTGAATCTCATCGATCTCTATTACTGCAATTTTCATTTTTCTTCCATGATGCATTCAATCCAGGGATTTTATGTCCATATTCAATCACAGGAGAAAACTGCTACACCCACTCTCATGCCTTCTTTTCTTTCTCACAAATGAAGGACCTATATCAGGTTTCTTAGGAGCATTGATTTCTACCTTGTTGAGTCCAATATCAGATTTGTAATTTGGTGATCTCTGGATATCCAGGACCTTGTCTAGAGTTATGGATCTGCTCAAGAACTTGATTTGGGTGTAAGCCTTCTCAACCTTCAAGACTTATTCTTCCTTTTTATGACATGGTTCTTCTCCTACTTCTTTCGTGGGATAAATGTTGACTGAGCATTCTTTTATTGTATCTGAATCTTCTTCTTTACTTGCAGGGGAGTATTTGACATCAAACATTATTGTTTGTTCTTATACTGTTATTCACCATTTGTCCTAAGTTTACCTTTACCTTACATTCTTTGTATGTGAGCACATCTTCACTGCCTCTGTCACACTTTTGACTTGAACTGAGCGAATTATGTTTCAGACCATCCACAAGCAGAACGTACTGGGCATCTCCTTTGTCATTACTCAAGCTCATCATCCCTCTATCCTTGATTTTGCCTGGTTCATCATTTTCAAGGATCACATTTCCTATTTTACTTTTACTTATGGACAATAGCTTATCCTTGTCTCCAGTCACGTGCTTGGAACATCCACTGTCTATTTTTCCAGAGGCATTTTGTTTTTGAGTTGAAAGTGCTTGACCACATTTTTCACTATCTTTCCTCTTCCATGTGCTGGTATTTCTATCTAAGAACTTTATTCTTGGATCTGCTTTGTAATTCTTGAGATGGAAGTTTGCAGCTTTGTGGCCAAAGTTGTGACAGTTATAGCATTCAACCTCATTGTTCAATAGGTCAAAGTTGTTGCAGCGTTGTCTACTCATTGATTGTTTATTAATCCTTGACCTCCTTAGATGCATGTCTCTAGACTTAATTTGGCAATTTTCAATATGTGATGGTTTGTTACTTTGTTGTATCATTCTTTGTTGTGGGAGATATTTATTCCTTGGAAATCTTAATTGCTTATGTCTAAGTCTTAGGGAACAATTTGCAGCTTTGTGACCAAAGTTAAAACAGTAGAAGCAATATCCATAGAAAAATTATTTGTACCTGGAAAATG
Organism: Picea engelmannii; assembly: GCA_009831015.1. Lineage (NCBI taxonomy): Eukaryota > Viridiplantae > Streptophyta > Pinopsida > Pinales > Pinaceae > Picea > Picea engelmannii. The sequence continues at coordinate 135,900 of ML776774.1, forward strand.
GTTGTCTTCTTTGAACAAATCGATTTCTTTCATGTTGATGATGTCTTTGAGAAGGGAGTACATTATTTCTTTTTTCTACAGATTCAGTCCTGGCATCTTTTTCTTTACTTGTCCTGGGCGGCTGATTGTCTTCCTTTGTTTCTGCAGGTTTGTTGTTGTCATTGGTTGTCGATTTGACATGGACACTAGCTTTGACAAACTTGATGGGTTCTTTGTTTCTTGGATGACCACTACTTGGTCCTTCTTCAAAACCCAAACCAGTTTTCAGCTTTGGATTCCTTTGCTAATTCAAAATGATCGCTAATCCTTCTGAGGCTTTGATACTTGACAGATTCTGATGATACAAGGCTTGAAACTTCTCCATCTCTTTCCTTGTTTTCACTACTTCTAGTTTTAATGATTCACATCTTGTCTTCTTTTGTGATAGCTGTTGTTTCAGAATATCCTCGATTTTCCTTGCCTCTTCTAATTCCACTTTCAGCAGGGCAAATTATTCATCAGGCTATTTACTGTCTTTCTCAAACTGTATCAACAATTGTTTTTGCTTTTTGTTCTTAATTCTGAGTCTGTCAATCTCTTCGAGTGCACTGATCAGTTCTCCTTCCATATCAACCACAACTTCTTCATCATTCTCATCACTGACTGTGCTTTCATTATCATAATCCTCTTTAGCCATAAGCATGAAGTCATTTACTTTATCTTCACATGAAGAATCACTATCGATGTCTTCTGAGGAGTCATCATTGTTTACACATAAACTCTTCTTCTTATCAAATCTTCTTGATTTGTGCTTCTCTTCTTCTTTAGAGTTTTGATCATGTTTCTTGTGTGGACATTTATTAGAAAAATGACCTATATTACCACAGTTGAAACATTTGAAGGGAAGCTTACCTTGGTACTTGCCTGATCCTTTATTTAATCTTCTCACAAATTTTTCTTCAATTTCATCAAGCTCACAATCCTCATTCTTATCTACTTTAAATGATGCTTCTCTAGAGGTGGTTTTATCTGTAACTATCCTCATTTCATATGCAGTCAACGTTCCTAGAAGTTAATCAAAATACAAAGTATTTATATCATTAAGTTCTTCTATAGCTGAGACCTTTGGGTTGAACCTATCTGGCAGAGATCTCAAATTTTTTTGAACTAAAGAGGGTTCCTCAATTTCTTCACCAAGTGCTTTCATTGCATTTACTAGTTCTTCAACTCTCAGAAAATACTTCCCAATGGTTTCATCTTCTTTCATTTTTAGATTTTTAAATTGTACTCTATAGGTTTGAAGCTTGGCATCTTTCACCTTCTCATTACCTTCATAACTATTAATGAGTTTGTCCCACATTTCCTTGGCAATTTGAAGATGCATCACCTTCACAAACTCAGCTTCTGCAGGTCCATTCAAGATAGAATTCATTCCCTTAGCATTAAAGCTAAATTCTAACTTATCATCTTTGGAAGCTAGCACAACAGGCTTTATATATCCATTCTCTACTACATCCCATACATTAGCTCCTAAGGCCATTAGGTATGTTCTCATCCTAGCCTTACAGAAGGAAAAATTTGCTCCATCAAATAGAGGAGGCCTAGAGACTGAAGTCCCTTCATGGCTTGTCATGTTTAAGCTCTAGGATCTACCCTTACATAGAAGGGGACGGCTCTAATACCAATTGTTGGACAACTGAGAGGGGGGGGGGGTGAATCAGTTGTTACCGAGCTTAAACAATTATGCTTCTTTAAACTCTTTGCAGAAACACTGAATGATGATCACAATAATGCAAGGAAATAAACAATGGCACATTCAACATCAGTCACATATATGAGAAACACAGAGACATATATTTCTCGAGGAAACCCATAYAGGGTAAAAACCTCATTTTCTTTATATGATAAGTAATATTTACATTCTTTACATTATCATACATATGAGCACCAACTCATAATGAGGCTACAACCTCTGTTTTGCAAGATGCAACTTGCTGAGAGCACCAACTCTTTATTTTCTCTAGCACCCACTAGAAGGAAGCACCAACTCCCTGGTTTCTCTAGCACCAACTAGAAGGAAGCACCAACTCCCTGGTTTCTCTAGCACCAACTAGAAGGAAGCACCAACTCCCTGAGTGCTTCCAACACCAACTGGATGGAAGCACCAACTTCCAATCATACAGGAACCAACCTGTATAACAGAGAACAAGAGTTCTCCCTTGCACCACCCTACCACCCTGGTTTCTCTGGCTGCAACTAGATGGAAGCTACAACTCCCTGTGTTCAAGAACCCACTTGAACCTCTGAGGACAACAGTCCTCCTGAGCACCTCCCAACCACCCTGAAATATAAATATTTGCTACTGAAACTTATTACAGTGATAAGATGTTAAACAATGGCTTACCAGACTCATCACTGTTCTGCTGCATTTCGTTACTCTGTCTGCCTCATTGCCTTCCTGCACACATGACTTGCGCTATCTGTTCTTCTACTTTTTATGCTCTGTGTGCCATGTCAATTCACTTCACAGTTCCTCTTCTGTGCATCTCTACTTCTGCGCTCTGCCTCCTTGCTCACACTTCAATCCTTCTACACAACGACCACAACAACTCCAACAGCAATAACAACCCCATCTCTTCTCTGTACTGTGTATATATATCTTCTGTGCAGCTTGTGCATGCAATATTCGCCATTCCTATGCATGCTCATACCACGCCAATATCCTCCACCTATCGAGTGCTCTGCGTGATCATCATCGTAACTCTTCAGCTTCTCTGGCCATTTTACCACATGTTCAGCATCACTGGATGTTATGTTGAGATTCCTCAGCCTCTCTGGAAGTTGAGACTCTTCGTCTTCTCTGTGACAGTCGATCTCACCTTCTCTGTTTCAGTTACAGGATTCCACGCTCATCCATCTATCAATCCATTCTAAGAATAGTCTTCCTTCACTTGGATGAAGCTTGGAGACTCTTCATCTCCTCTAGCGATCACACAGTGGTCTCTTCGAATTCTCTAGCAGACACCATCAATGGTTTCTGGCAGTTTCACTGTGTCATGCATTAGTAGCCCTCCGATCTCCTTCAATTTCATTCATATCCAGAACAGCCAACAACACACAGTCTGTCTTATTTTCTTTTATACAAACTTCCATGGCGGTTCCACTTCGCATTTCCTTAGGCAAAAGAAAGACACCTATCCCAGCAACTGAAACGCCAACAGATTGGCGATCATGAGTCTATTTCACTAACAAACTTGTAACTGAAGAGTTAACTGTGAGAGAGTACAGTAACCATTCGATCATATTTGATCTGACGGTTCAGATTAAATCGCGATTTAACATATCGCGATATCAGGATTCCTAATGTCAATAATCTTTGACATGTCCAACTCTCGTTCCCCGAAACTCCAACAAGGACTGGAATCAACGGTCCAGATTCAACCTTAATCTGACGGTTCAGATTACATCGCGATTTCACATATCGCGATATCAGGATTCCTGATGTCAATAATATTTGACATGTCCAACTCACGATCCCCGAAACTCCGACAAGGACTGGAATCAATAGTCCAGATTCAACCTTAATCTGACGTCTCAGATTACATCGCGATTTCACATATCGCGATATCGGGATTCCTGTGGTGAATGTTCTTTGACAACTTCAACACTTGATCCTCGAAAATCCGACATGGACTGGAATCAATGGTCTAGACTTGATCTTGATTCAACAGCTGTGATTTAAGTCACGATTTTTCATATCGCGAAATTGGGATTCCTGTTGCATTGTTTCTTTGACATTTCCAACACGCGATCCTCAAAACTCCGACATAGTGTAAGTCTGCTGACGTCACATGTGTTAAATAACTACCATGTGTCACCCTGATTCGTGACTTACATGTTCTTGGCATGTTGAATCAGTATGACACTTGTCATTACCTAGTTGTGCCACATGTTCCTAGCTGACATGAGTCGAATCGACGGTCCATATGTGATCTTGATTTGACGGCTCAGATTATGTCGCGATTTTGCATATCATGAAATCGGGATTTATGTGGATGATATTACTTGTCATCTCCAACTCTCAATCCCCGAAACTTTGATAGGGAGATGGATCCGGTCCATATAACCCCCTGAGATGGACGGTCCTCCTGCTTTCGAGATTTGTGAGCCCTCTACTCCTTGCACTTTTAAAGATCGTCCAGGTTTTCCTCGATCCAATGGTGGTCGAACCCTGCACTCAGATCTGACGCCTGAGATCTATCCTCCTCTTCAGCGTGCTCTTCTTGTCTTTATTCAGATCTGACATCCCTCATGCTATCGGGAATTTTGGATGGGATCCAACGATCAGAAATGCTTCTCGGGCCTTCGATCATTTTGTGAAAGTTGTGTTGCCTTCGATCATTCGATCTTCCTGGAATTATCTTCTCTTTGCCTGTTGATCATCGCTGTTGTACTCAAGCCATCATCACTATTGTGCTTGCCAGCGTTGCCTTTGATCAGTCGATCTTCCTGGACTTATCTTCTATTTGCCTGTTGATCATCGGTGTTATACTCAAGCCATCATTACTGTTGTACTTGCCATCAATGACAAGCTTACGCTGCCTGTAAAACATACCAAACATCCTCTGCACTATCTCTTTTGATCTTATCGAGGTTGCTCTACAGCTTCTTCCCAAAATACTTCTGGTGCCCGTCTGTTACATTCTTCCTGTATTCATTCCATCTTCATTGCTGTACTTTCCATCAATGACAAGCATATGCTACCTGTTAAACATTTCCAACATCCATGTGGGATGGAAAAGTCACCTGCATAATAGCTATCATGTGTAGAGTTAAATTTCTTTGAAATATCAAATTTGTTGTATTTATGTTGTTGAATTTTACTATTTGGTACTAATAGTTATTAATAATAATTCAATATTATTAATGTGTATACATGCTATTGACATATTCACTATTTATAGTACTAGTCCACTCCCTAGGCACCTGGCCTCTACTCATGGGTTACCTTACTCTAGACAAATGAAGTTTCCATCACTTGTACCATATGTGGGGGTCCATTGTTGCCCACCCCTAGCATCTTTCTTATTCAGTGCATCCTCAGTGGATGTTGTAACACACTCAACCCCTAAATACCCTTTCTAGTGATGGGGTATCATTTTTTCTTCCTTCGTAACTATCTCAAATCCTAACTATGGGATCTCCATTGGGTTGTTCTCACCACGAGCTTTGTAACGGTCATCACCACACTAAAATCCAAGCTTGGGTATGTAATTTATGGCCTTATGAAGCTACCCGAGGAGTTATCAGTTGGAGTCTTCGGCATTTGACGCTGAACATACCGTTTTACTAATTTCCAAAGTCCTAAAATCTCGCCACATCGATTTATCCATTCAACGATCGATGTTCGACATTTTATACTGGACGTCCCTTTCTTTCAGTGTTCGGATATTGACAATCGATAATCGACATTTCAATGATTGACGATCGTCGTTGGACATTGGGCATTCGATGATCAACGATCTTCTTGAACATCCACATTTTTCCATACTATGCCCAAAACTCTTGAACTCCCAAAATATTTCCACGTGGCGTTGGCCATTCGACGATCAACACTCGACGTTTTACGCTTGACGTTCTTATATTGTACCACATCCCACATCTTTCGAACTCCCAAGATTATCCAAATTCACGGAGTCACGGACTCGTCACCAGACATGTAGGCCAGGAAGGCACGAACCAGAAGCATAAATGTGGCATGGGTCAAGTGGTGAAACATTTCCTCAATAGGTGGTGACACGTATCATGCTCTAACAGGCATAAGGGGTATGTGAATCGAAAAAAATTGGATGACACGGGGCACCTTAGTTGTGGGTCCACGTCACCCAAGATGACATCACTAAGACACATCATCCCCAATCATATAGTTGATATTTATCCATGTGGATCCATAGATCCACGGTCCTTGTTACTTCGTGACTCCGGTCTTCAGAGCTTACCAATTCCTCTTGACGTGAATTCCCCCGAAGATCCAAGTCTCCACACTCTCGGATCTTGTGCCACATTTCCTCTTCGACCAATGATCAAGATTCACTTTGGCACTCGTGACTTCGGGAGTTTTCACACTTTTAAAAATATTGGCTAAATTTCCCCAGAGTACTAAGTCTTTAGACTATGGGAGCGCTTTCCACATACCCACTCATCCAACGATTATGGTTCAATGAACAACACTTGACAGGGGACGAGTAGGGGTCACGTGTCGCTCCACGACATGTTCCCATTTAGCTGGGTAATCGAGGGTAGGTCACTTAGATCGATGGTTGGGAAGGATCATGAAGGATCCGAGGATCGACGGTCCACGTCACTTCGGTATTTCGACATTCAGGAGTTCGGTGTGTGTCTCCCTCCTTTCCCTCTGGACCATGCTAGATCTATTTCCATCTGTACATATCATCTATGGCTAGGATTTAGTCCGGCTTGTAGGGCTTCAGGGGAAACTCGCTCATATCTAAATCTCTGAATTCCCATACTCCCGGATAACCATTGATTGGTGGACACGTGTCCCTCCATTATCAACAGTCTATATTAACTCTGTGACTCTGACATTCGACAATTTCGGTGCTAGACCACTCCTAATCCCCAAAGTATCACTTTTCTGAAGCGCTTAACACTTCCCTTCCTATGTTCGATATAATGAATGGTATAGATCTACATTGGATCCCCATATCAACGACCCTTTTCGATTCGTGACTTCGTCCTTCAACTATTTTCGAGGATTATGGAGTCACAAGTCCCTAAGTCCCAAATCCGAAAGAGATAGCTCCTTTCAAACTAGTGTAGGGTTCCTAAGTCCTAGTCACATGGGTACTTTGGGGAAATCTTATAGGCTAGGCACAAATCCTTTTACAACAAATGGGCTAGGGAAATGGTCATGAGCCCTTGGTTAGATGGATGGTTATTCCGAAGGAAAAACACCCTTCTCCCATAGGATCTTGAACTTGACATTCCCGCTAAGGTAAACTTCAAAGGGTTGGTAGGACTTAGACGTTTCAATCAATCCTACCCCATCTATCCTATGGATTTAGATCTCATAACTATATAGAAACAAAATTGAGATAAATTGAAATCCATGAAATATAGCTGTTTACAGAAGCAAAAGATCCTATCTAATAATTTTTCAAATACTGCAAGACTTAACCATAAACACAGACACTCAATCATCACATCCAATATATTACACACAGAATGAAAATACTTATCAGAAATGGAAAATGTGAAGAAAATGCTGAAAGGGGTGTCTGTTTCATCCCAACCATAGGCACAGTCACTCCTGATGCATTTACCACTGACCACCCCTGAGATAGACCATGATTCTTTGAGAAATATTCTTTCTCTTTGCTCCACAACAGTCTGGGACGAAGTTTACTCTCTTCCTCCCACCAAATATGGAAACATCGTTTCTCTACTCCAAGCAAGTAGATATTCACGAGCACTTCTTCAATCACTCTTCAGCCTCATTTATCATCTTGTAGAGAAAACCTGCCCCAGGCTTCTTACAACCAAAACAAGATTTCTTCTCATTTTTTCTCTCAACTCCAGAGTTGAAGTATCCTCACTGCTCTTCTCGGGAAAGTGTTTTCTCTACTTTGCTATCTTGCAGATCTGTCTCTGTCCCCAAATTCCCTCCTTTATTTCCTTCCTCATCAAGGTTTCATGGGTCTAAATCCCCATTCGTGGTCAAGCCTAGAAGCCTTACAGATGGGTACCCTACCCCATCTCCTCATTAACTCTTGAGGGTGGCCTTCCAACTACCATCCTGACTGGTAATTCATTTCTAGGTCAAAGGATTGTTGAGAAATTACACCCAGTAGGTACTGGTCTAGTGAGGGTCATCTTTACCATTCTTGGTTTCCCCTCACCATCTCTCTCATAGCATCCATGGTCTATCTTGGGAAAATTCCCCCCTTTCATTAGTTGTTCCACACATCAAATTTCTATTAAAAACAAAAAAAATCATACATTGACCCTTTTATACAAAATTTCATCAAATAAAACATTCACACATATTTGGTCTTCCATATTCTCTTGTTTAGTTATAGTTATATTTACAAACTGGGGAAAACAGGGGTATTACAATCCCCTCCCCCTTAAAGGAACATTGTCCTCAATTTTCTATCGATCAATGTGCTCTGTATGTACAAAAGTAAACAAAAATGGATATGCTTGTCTCATGGCATCCTCCATTTCCCATGTAGATTCATCTGGGCCAAAGTGTTTCCACTGCACCTTGACATGTGCAATGGTTCTATTCCTGAGTGGGGTTTCCTTCCTGTCTATTATGCATTGAGGTTCTGGCAAGAATTATCCCTCGCATTCCACTTGAATCACAGACCAGTCAATAATATGATTAGAATCATGTACATACTTCTTTAATAAGGAAACAAGGAAAACATTATGTTCTTTCATTGTGGGAGTGAGTGATAGTCGATAGGATACTAGTCCCACTCTATAAAAAACTTCAAAGGTTCCACAATACTGAGCTGCCATCTTGGCAAAATATCTCATCCTCAAGGAGCTCTTCCTGGGTCTAACTCATAGATACACATGATCCCTGCCTTGAACTCTCTAGGAGTCCTTTTCATGTCTGCACAACCCTTTTTTCTATCTTGGGATATCTTCAGATTTTTCTATATCTGAATCACTTGTTGTTCCATTTCCTTTATCATATCTAGCCCGATTGTAACTCTATCTATTGGGTTGTTCCAGTTGATCAGAATGTTTCACTTCCTTCCATAGAGGGCTTCAAAAGGGCTCATTTTTAATGACTCTTGATAGCCATTGTTGTAAGAAAATTATACCAGTGGTAGGTAGTCCTCCCACTTCTTGGGTTGATTCATTACATGCATCCTCAACATGTCTTCTAATATTTGGTTTACCCTCTCTATCTTCCCATCATTTTGAGGGTGATAAGATGTACTAAAGAGTAATTTTGTTTCAAAACCAACAAACAAAGATTTCCAAAAGTTTCAAGTAAACTTTGTATCTCTGTCGGATATAATTTCCTTAGGCATGCCATGCAGTCTGAATATCTCTTTCATGAAGATGATGGAAATATCTATTTCCTTGCAAGTTAACTTGATAGGTATGAAGTGAGAATATTTGCTCCATTTGTCCATAACTACCATGATGAAATCAATCTGTTTGGTTGATTTTGGTAATCCCGTGATGAAATCCATGGAGATGGTTTCTCATTTCCATTCAAGAATTGGTATGGGATGCAACATCCCTGCTGGGTGTTGGTTCTCTACCTTGACTTGCCGACATTCTAGATACTTATCTAAGTAATAAACTATGTCATATTTCAATCCTGGCCAATAGAATAGTTTCCTAGTGGCTGTGATTATTTTTTGATAACCTTCATACTTCATACTTCATCCCTGTGGGATCTTTCTTTAGGTATGATTTCACGGTCTTGAAAAATGAATTTTTTTCTTGTGTAGTTTTGACCCTCTCTTTGATGCATGATTCACTGGTTCTTACAGCTTCCAAGGGAACTACTTTAATACTTCTACTAAGGGAATCAACCACCCTATTCTCCTATCCTTTGATATGTTTCATTTCAAAATCAAACTCACTAAGGAGAGCCATCCACCTAACTTGTCTCACATTGGGTTTTGTTGGTCAAACAAATACCTCAACCCACTATGGTCTATCATAAGTACAACGCTTCTACCTAAGAGGTAATTCCTCCACATTTTTAAATTATTCACTATCGTGGAAGCCAATTCCATATCATGGGTCACATAATTGACTTCATGCTCGTTCAATTTTCTTGACTCGTAGTAAATCACATGTCCTTATTTCATAAGGACTCCTCTGAGCCCCTCCTTGAAGGCATCTGTACACACAAGGAAGTCTTTGTTTGGATCTGCAATCTTCAGTACAGGCACATTGTTTAGAATGTATTTCATCTCTTGAAATCTTTCTTCACATTCTGATGTCCAAATGAATTTAACCCCATTTTTCTGAAGGGATGTGATTGAGCAACCAATCTTGGAGAATCCTTTTATGAATCTCCTATAGTATCCTTCCAGGCCCATAAAGGATATGATATCAGATACATCCTTTGGGGTAGGCCAATCCATGATGTCTTTAATATTGTCAGGATCAACTGACACTCCTTCCTCAGAAATAACATGGCCTAAGTAATGGACTTGTTTCTGGAAAAAGTCACACTTACTAAGCTTAGCATAGATTTGGTGTTCTCTTAGTACTTGGAGTACTAGCTTGAGATGTTCTTCATGTTATTCCCTATTCTTGGAATAGATTAGGATATAATCAATGAAAACCAACACAAATCTATCCAATAACTTTATGAATATGTTATTCATTAAGAACATAAAAGTGGTTGGTCCATTGGTAAGCCCAAATGGTACCACCACAAATTCATAGTGGCCATATCTTTTCAGAAAGGTTGTCTTGTGGATGTCTTCATCTTTAATTCGGCCCTGATGGTATCCAGACCATAAGTCAATATTGGAGAATATTGTTGCATCCCTTAATTGGTAAAACAAGTCATTGATTCTTGGCAAGGGATACTTATTCTTGATGGTCATCTTATTGAGTTGTCTATAATCTATGCATAATCTGAGTGTTCCATATTTCTTTTTCACAAACAAGGTTGGTGCTCCCCATTGAGACACACTAGGAAGAATGTATAATTTGTCCCACATCTCCTTCAACTATAATTTGAGCTCAACTAGCTCTGGTGTACTCATCCCATAGGGTTTTCTAGACATTGGCATCACTCCTGGTATAAATTCTATTGAGAAATAAATATCCCTTCTTCGAGGTAGACTTGGCACCTCTTCTAGGAATACATATTTATATTGTCTCAATATGGGATGGTCCTCTAGGTTGGGTTTGTCATTCTCAACAAATTTTAGTACTTGTATTGCATGCAAGGGACATCCCTTTTTGCAATACTTCTTCACTTGGAGGGATGATATTTTTCTCACTGACACAAGCCTTTGAATCCCTTGTAGGGTTATCCTTCTTCCTTTTTCATTTTCACACTCCAAACTTTTACTATAACAAACCAACTTGGTTTTTTTGGAAGTCAACCAATCCATGCCAATCAGCAGGTCATAAGATCCTAGAGGATGTTTAAGTTCGCTTGGGTTGGAAACACACTCATAACAAATTGGCATGCTAGTATGACCTCTGTTATTTTTCTTTTCGTTCCATTGGCTAGTTGTACCAACCAATATTTAACATGTTTAACTTGTTGCAATTTACATTTCTCAACAGTTTGAGGGGAAACATAATTCAAATGAGAACCAGGGTCAATTAAAATGGAAATAGGATGGTTGGCAATCGTACCCTCCATCTCCACCACTGAAGCTTGGTGGTCAACTTGTCTATTATCCAAGGATGCATAAATATTTGGAAGGATCATAGCCACAAAATTGACTATGGTAGCTTCTTGGATGTTGTATATCCTTCCATTGTTATGTTGCCTATGCAGATAGTCCCTCAGCAGATGTTCCTCTCCACAACCCCAACATTTTAAGGATTCTCTCTCCGTCCTATCATTCTTACTTGGAGTTTCTCAGAATGGTTTATTTCCACTCTGGGATGAAAAATTATGTTGATACACACTTCTGAAAGGAAGGCTCATCCTAGAGCTCTTACCAAGATTTTTAAATTTCAAGGGTTTAAACCTCTTCTTCTTGAATCCCAAATTTTTTTTCTTCTTCCAACCTTCATGGGGTTCTTTCTTACTCTTTAATTTCTCAAAGAAATACCTTGATTTTTGAATAGTATATTCTAAGTTCTTTGGCTCATCAAACTCAATTTTGTCCTAGTAGGACTGAGGTAAGCCACTAATAAACCATTTCGTCTTTACCTTTTCATCCTTTATGTAGGGAATATACCTCATCAACTTGATAAATTTGTTGATATACTCATCTATGGTGAGTTTTCCCAGCTTGAGTTCATAGAACTCCTTGGTCTTTCCATCAAAGTACGTTTCTAATAGGTACTTCTTCTTGAATTATTTCTCAATTTGTTTCCATGAAAATTCCTTATCATGGACTCCTTTCACATTCCTAAGGTCCTTCCACCAAATGTAAGCTTTCCCATTTAGGTTGAAAATGGTTATCCAATCCTTTAAGCTCTCATAGTAGTCATGAACTCGGAAGTACTTCTTCAGTATGAGTAGCTAAACTTCTTCTTCTTCCCCCTTCTTAATCTCTCCATCGAAGGTGGGTGGTTTGGCTTTCTTGAATTCTTTAGGGTCATGACTCTTGGAATGCTTCCTCTTCTTTCCTCTCATTTGAGAATGGGAATTAGTTTTTCCACTAGAAGACTCCTTGGAGTTGTTAGTAATCCTCACTAGAGGAATATTCCATTGAATGTCTCTTAGCTCCATGTTGGGCCTTCTTTGAGGTACTCCACCTGGTGTGGCCACTTTTAGGACCACCCTTTTGTATCTCAGGTGGAATTGGAGTTTTCATATTATGATGTGTTTCCACATGAATGGAAGTTGGACCACGTTGTAGTTTCCTTTGTATATCTGATAGAATTTGCAGTAGTACTACACTAATTTCTGTCTTCTTTTCCCGCTCCTTGATCAACCTTTCATTGTCAGCCTTATAACTCTGTAATTCTTCCATGAGGCTTCTTACAGTTTCAAATGAATTTTGAGGGGTTTCCACCACCCTACTTTCATCATATTCTTCCTCTCTATTATGGGATATCTCCCCCAACTCCTGATGTGTCGCCATCCTTTATGTTGTAGTTCTCCTATTTTTCATTGACTGCTGTTAAAAAAAAAATTGTTAGTTACTAATCTACCAATTCATGAACAACACATATCATTGCAAGGTGAAGTTAGTTCTTTATTTGGAAACATTAGAAACCTACAATGAAAACTTCCAAAACATATATCAATAGTAGAAAGGGAGTAAGGTAAGGTGTTACCCCATAAGTTCTCTAATAATATTTTTATGCGACTCGTGCATGAGCCCAAGCAGGCCAAGTGTTGTTTCCATGCTTGGATACCAATTCGTAACACACTTGACCCCTAAATACCCTTTCTAGGGATGGGGCATCATTTTTTCATCCTTCCTAACTATATCAAATCCTAACTTCGGGATCTCCATTGGGTTCTTCTCGCCACGATCTTTCTAATGATCATCACCACACTAAAATCCAAGCTTGGTTCTATAAGTTATGGCCTCTCGAAGCTACCCGAGGAATTATCAGTTGGAGTCTTTGGCATTCGACGCTGGACATACTATTTTACTAATTCCCTAAGTCCCTAAATATTTCCACATGGCCTTAACCATTCGACGATCGACATTCGACATTTTACATTGGACGCCCCTTTCTTTTGGCATTCCATGGTCGACAGTCGACGTTTCGATGATCGACGATCATCATTGGACGTTCGACGTTCAACGATTGGAAATATTCATGAACATCCCCTTTTCTCCATACTATTCCCAAAACTCTCTAACTCCCGAAATTACACCACCTGGCCTTGGCCATTCGACGATCGACATTTGGTGTTTTACGTTGGACATTCCTATATTGTACCATGCCCCACATCTTCTGAACTATCGAAGTTATCCAAACTCCTAGTGTCGTAGACATGTCACCAACCATGTAGGCTAGGTGGGCACAAACCATAAGCTAACACACGACGTGGGTCAAGGGGTGACATGTTTCCTTCATAGGGGATGACATGTTCCATGCTATAATAGGAATAAGGGGTATGTGAATCGACTAAATATGATTGACACATGGAACCTTAGTTGGGGGTCCATGTCACCCGAGATGACATAAGTGAGCCATGTCATCCCCCATCATATGTTTGATATTTATCAATGTGGATCCATAGATCCACGGTCCTTGTTAATTCATGACTCTAGGATTCAGAGCTTACTGATTCCTCTCGATGTGAATTCCCCCGAAGAGACAAGTCTTCATAATCTTGAATCTGGCGTCACATGTCCTCTTCAACCAACAGTCGAGATTCACTTTAGCACTCGCGACTTCGAGAGTTTTCACACTTTGAAAACTCTTGGCTAAACTTCCCCGAAGAACTAAGTCTCTGGACTATGGGATTGCTTGCCACGTACCCACTCATCCAACGGTTCTAGTTCAATAGACAACACTTGATAGGGGACAAGTAGGGCCACGTGTCAGTCCACAATGCATTCCCAGTTAGTTGGGTAGTCGAGGGTGGGTCCCTTAGATCAACGGTTGGGAAGGATTCTGAAGGATCCGAGGATCAATGGTCCATGTCACCTCGACAGTTCGTCATTCAGGAGTTTAGTGTGTGTCTCCTGGATTTCCCTCCGGACCACGCTAGATCTGTTGCCACCTGTACTTAGCGTCTACGGCCAAGATTTACTGCAAATTTTCAGAGGAAACTCACATGTCTCTTAATCATCGAATGCTTGGACTACCAAATAATTTTTAATCAATGGAAACATATCCCTCCATTATCAATGGTCTAGATTAACTCTGTGACTCCTACATTCAGGAGTTTAGGTGCTAGACCACTCCTAATCCCATTAAGTAGCACTTCACTGAAGTGCTTAACATTTCCCTTTCTACATTCGATCTAACAAATGGTAGAGATATACATTGGATCCCCAAACCGACGACCCTTATCAATTCATGACTTCGGCCTTTGACTATTTTCGAGGATTGTGGAGTCACAAGTCCCTAAGTACCAAAGGCAAAAGAGCTAGCTCCTTTTGGACTAGCACATAGTTCCTAGGTCCTAGTCACATGGGTCCTTTGGGGAAATCTTATAGGATAGGCACAAATCCTTTTACAACAAATGGGCTAAGGACACATGCATGATCCCTTAGTCAGATGGATAGTTAGTCTGAAGGAAAAACACCGTTCTCCCATAGGATCTTGAACTTGACATTCCCACTAAGATAAAATTCAAAGGGTTGGCAGGGATTAGATGTTTTATTTGATCCTACCCCATATCTCCCGTGGATTCACATATCATAACTAGCTAGCATCAAAACTGAGATAAATTGAAAGCCATGAAATATAGAAGTTTACAGAAGCAAAAGAGACTATCTAATAACTATTCAAATATAGTAAGACTTAATCGTAAACACAAACACTCAATTATCACATCCAATATATTGCACTTAGTATGAAAATACTTATCAGAACAAGAAAATGTGAACCAATTGTTGAAAGGGGTGCATGTTTCCTCCCAATCATAGGCATAGTCACTCCTGACGAAATTACCACTGTCCATATCTGAGGTAGACCATGATGCTCTGAGAGAGATTCTTTCTTTTTTCTCCACGACAATCCGGGACAAAGGTTACTCTCCTCCTCCCACCAAATCTTGGCAATTGATTTTCTCTACTCCAAGAAAGTAGATATGCATGAGAACTGCCTCAATCACTCATCATCCTCGTTTACCAGCTTGTAGTGAAACCCTTCCCCAGGCTTCTTACAACCAAAAACAATTGTCTTCTCATCTTTTCTCTCAACTCCAGAGTCAAAGTATCCTCACTGCTCTTTTCAGGAGAGTGTTTTCTCTACTCTTTTATCTTTCAGATATGTCTTTTTCCTTGAATTCCCTCCTTTGTTTCCTTCCTCATCAAGGTTTCATGGGTATGAATCCCCATTCGTGGTCAGGCCTAAAATCCTTACAGATGGGTACCCTGCCCCATCTCCTCATTAACTCTTGAGGGTGGCGTTCCAACTACCATCCTGACTGGTAATTCATTTTTGCGTCAGAGGACTATTGAGAAATTACACCTAGTAGGTATTGTTCTAGTGAGGGTTATCTCAACCATTCTCGGTTTCCCCTCACCATTACTCTCATAGCATCCATGGTCTATCTTGGAAAACTTTACCCCTTTCAAGAGTTGTTCCACACATATTAAATTTCTATTAAAAACATAAAAATTCATACATTGACCCTTTTATACAAAGGTTCATCAAATCAAACATTCACACATATTTAGTTCGCCATAGTCTCTTGGCTAGTTATAGTTATATTTACAAACTAGGGAAAATAGGGGTATTACAGATGCACCCACAGGCCACCCATTTTCACCTCCTCTTCCATCACATAAATCCATAGAAGATGCACCCTTATGCCACCCACCCCCACCACCATTTCCATTATCCCCATACATCGAGGCTACAACAACAGTGGTTTCCTCAGAGAAATTTGTCCAACTGAGTTATCCACCTACCAACCACTCTCCACTAAGGCCCCAAATATTCATAGTGAGATAATGTGTTTATGATAATTTTTATATAGCATGAATTTGATTTTATGCATATTTGTTTAATTTTCATGATTTGATCCTTGTAACCGATGTAGGGTGGCATCGTTAAGAGATCAAGGTCGCGGAGGAGGGTAACAGAGTTACAATTATCAGTCCCATATGTAGTGATTTGTCTTATATTAAATTAAAAAGTATCATTTTATAATTATTTTAATTCATTTTGGAAAAAAACATAACAATGTTTTTTGTTTGTGTAGTCTTTGGAGCGACGAAGCACACACAAGCCCAAATCCACTCGAGATGTTTCTTCAAGAAAGAGAAGAAATATAGATTTCGAGGATGCTCCTAAGGGTGGTGAGGGTGGAAGTGATCAATGATTGACCAATTACTGCCATTTTGTATCTAGGCCACCATATGGCTACTTTTTTATGTTAGGGCACTTGTTGTCATTTTTTATATTGGGCACGAGGTGCCATTTTGTAAAAAATGTGCAACTTAGACGATGTTGAATATATATATATATATAGCATGGCATGTTTTTTATGAATCTCATTATTTATGCATTTTATGTTGATGAATGTATGAATTTGAAAGTGTATGAATTTTATGTGTATGAAAGTATGATGTTTTTCTTTAAAGTGATTATAAATACTTGCGTTACACATTAACAAATCTATTATGGTGGAAAATATTTCTAAGTGCTAAATCCATAAGCAATTAATGGTTTTCATTACCTAAATTTGACAAAAGATTGAAGTCCCATGTCAGTTAAGACTTGAGGAACCAATAATAGCAATCATCTAGGCTAACATAATCAAAATATAAATAAGAGAGTTGAAAACTCACATTACTCTATTTGAAATGAAGCATGGTTCATTATAATTGCAATCATAACATGTTACAAGGGTTTCTTAATACAAAATCAACACATAAAATATGAGTGCACAATAAAGTCTCACATCAAATGAAAATATACCTCAAATTCTCCATTAAGCTTGCCAAAATGTTCTACAACTTAGCCCAAGAGGAGAGCTCCTGAATTCCCAAATTATCCACCCTTTACAATGAAGACAAAGAATTCTTCTTTATAGAATGAGTCTCTTCTCTTATACAATAAAATATTAATATTTGATAACTAACTCCATGACAAGTCAAATAAATATTATAATAATGAATTAGTTAGATCTCTCCTCAATTTATGGTTGACCATGTTACAACATGTGGGCATTATCCTCTCCAAATAAATTCACCCTCATTCAAAAATAGTAGTAGTATACACCAAATAATTCTCATGAAGGGGAGTCACCACAAAAAATAGGCATCTACCATGCCTTTCCTTGACTTTCCATGCCATGCCATTCCTTTCCTTTCCTTGTCATTCCTTTCCTTTCCTTCACTTTCCATGCTTTTCCATTCCATGTGTTGGCATGCAATGGGAATACTTGGATTTCAACATTAAATCACCAACAAAACCCTAAAGATATCGTCCCTTTTAGCATCACCCACAAGCAGGTGAAGTCTCTCCTGAGGTACCTATGGGGAATATAGGAACTAAGTTTCCACAGTCATGAAGGGAAGGGAGGCATTCATTCTTACCATTCTACCTAGCATTCATTCATTAGACCATTCATCATATGTGCATAACCATCATATAACTTATTCATATGAATAATTCATTCACTAATTGTGTGCAATAAACATAAAAGTAAACAAACACATCACACAAAGACACCATAATTAATGTGGTTCACCCCAAAATGGGCTACGTCCACAACGAAATGCTTCTTATATTATTATTCAGCATCACTTCTTACAAAAGGTGTTCAGTGTGATCATACATGATATCTTAGTTCTACCCACTATTCCCTTTCTGTTCACTCATACAATGCATGCTAAGATCATAACCTACTTATCCATAACATACTCTCGAATCAGTCTCTTATTCCTCAAAAATTCCATCTTACTCTCTACCCAAAACCCACACATATTTATACATTTACATTAGGGCTTAGCCAGTTACGAAATGGACCGAAATTTCTAACTAACTTCCTTCTTTCGTGTGCACTGACCCTTGAGAATTCACTAACTTTCTTCCTTTATTCCACACGTGCTACTCCTTGACTTGTCATGGTGTTTTCTCCTGCACGATTCCTAGAAATGGTTCCAAAATGTCCTACTCCAATGGGCCCCCAACACTCACATGTGGCTCATCCTAAGCCACTTCAAGCCTTTTTACATGTCTCCCTGAAATTTTGAAACATTTCCCTTCCAGTCATGACCTTTTCATTTACTTTGTTTCCTACTGCAAAATTTCCTATGTTGTCTCTACATTAATGCATGTCTTCATATTCTCTCCATTCTCTTGTGTTGCCTGCTTCATTATACCTTACACAACTGCAAGTTCCTTTGTTATCTGGAATGCTTCCTCCTGCAATGTCTCGATCTTATGTGTATGGGAATGCTCTTTTGTTCTCATTTGGTTTACGTCTAAGTACAAATTCCTATTCTCTGCAATCGCAACCATATTTTATTTTGGTGTCAGAGTGCTCGTCATCTCTTTAAACTTTTGTGCCTCCTCTACCGCGACCTCCAAATTATGTTTTATTCCTTGCAAATTTGCATCTTTTGTTAGTTGAGTCCATACTTGTGTTCTTTCTTCATACAAGTTGGTACACTCTTTCTCCAAACTCTTGATACTTTCTACTATTGTCATCGTTGTCTTCTCCCTTTTCTCCCTTTCCTCAAGTGGAGTGTCTAGCATTGTGCATGCTTCTAATTCTATGATATTCACATGGAAGCCCTAAATGGATTTGCTAATATTTGACACTTGTTCTTTTAGTGGAGTATCAACTTCAATTGGTACCTCTGGGAAAATCTTATATACTTCTTGCACTTCATTTTTCAACCTTCATATTTTTTGTTCAGCCTCATCCCTCTCCATCATAACTTTGTTGTATTCTATATGAAATGTTGCCTTATCATTTGCCACTTTATTGAATGTTGTTTCATTTGAATCTGTACGCAAATTTATCTCCTATGTAACACTTATTTTCAAACTCTTTAATACATCCATTGACAATTGCTTTCTCCTGCATCTCTGTTGAGGGGAATTGTAATGCTCCTGTTAATAACTTCATTACTCTACAATCTACTAATAACTTCAGTACTTTGCACTTTTCTGATGCTTCTGATAGATGAGAGATCATTGGTCTTGATTCTATACTATTTTTTGTATTCTTTGTCTGTTCTTCCTCTATCCTTTTCTATTGTGTTATCTTTGATGCTTCCAAAAGTTGACACAATGAAGCTATCTTCTCTTGCACATATGTTTCTATATCTTCTTGTTTCTATGTTGCACACATAAATGCTTCGTCTGTCACTTCCTTTACTTGATCACCTATATTTTCTAATTCATCTTCTATCACGGCCTGGGTGGCCACTTCCTTGAACACTTTCCTCTTCCTCCATTGGTGTAGTTGTTTCCCCTTATCATGTTATTCATTCTTTTCTCCAAGGTGCAGTATTGTATTCTATGTTTCTCCTACACCATTTCCTTGTACTTACTATTCTTCTTCTTCTTCTGAATTTTTCTCAATTTCTGTCTCCTTCTATGGTTCAGTCTCCTTTTCTAGTTCCTTTGTTTCCAGCAATGGGGTTTTCCATTCTTCCTCATAGTCTTCCACAATATTCCCAACCTCATCTTTTTCAACCTTTATCTGCTTGACAACCACTGTTGATCCGAGACCCTCTTGTATTGAATATACATGTGGTGTCTTCCTTCTTTAAAACGTGCAATTCCCTTGTATGATTCCACTTCCTGTGGTAGTATGCACGATGTGTCTTGAATGATTTGTTGAATTACGTCTTTGTAAACATAGAAATTAATGTTATTATCCAACTGTCTTTCCTTGTGCATAGTATGCCACAAGTTCACATATCTCGCTATCAAACATGGTTTCTTCACAGCTCCCAGAAATTGAGTGTCATCCGTCTCTCTCCAAGACACTAATGTAATCAATATAAAAAACCATGGATAATGGAATTCTATTCCATTATCTTGTACCTTCCTGCAATCCATATAAAACTGGTTCAATAGGAACTTCACCAAATTCAATTGTACTCCTGCAATGCACTTCTCAACTACTTCTATTACACTTGTTGGTGCTTGATTGTTATAGCATTTCCTCAACAACTTACAAGCCAACACCTACATCGTGAACCTGATTGTATCATCATTAATACTTGCAACATCCAAACCGCGTGCTCCTATGAATGTGTCATACTTATCCTTCATTATTTCTTCCAGTGCCTTCTCCTTCAAATTGTCTATGAATAATGGAAGTGGGTCTTCACCTGCTGATGGTAACTCGATGATCCACGTGATGAGTTTAGTGTCTATTGACACCGACCTATCCAACCATAAAAATACTCCATGGACACAACTGAGAAACAACTTGACATAGATTTTTATCTCTATGCTCCTACCAAAATGTGAAATGTCTAACAAATTAAAAATGCTTGTTTTCTCCAACCCTGCTTCCCATTCCTATCGCTCTACTATTTCTTCCTATAAAACCGGGGTGAGATTTACAGTCCTATACTTATCCGGTGCCAACTATGGAAAATTCATTATAGTTGTCATGTCATGGTCTGCATACTTCAAATTCCCTATTATTCCTAACATATCATCTTCAACGATTACCCTCGGTGGGATCTTCGGTTCAACAAGTTCATACTTTGGTTCCTTTGGTAGCTTAATTTGTTTCACTGTCGACGTTTTTGATGGCACATAATCCTTCATAAATTTGAAAGGGTTTGTCCCTAATGCTGATACTCCTGGATTTTCCTTGAATACATGTATCAATGTCTTCCCGGTGTGTTGTTTCTTTTGTTGTGATGAAGCTTCTCCTATCTTTAGTGGAGCCATTGTTCTCTGCAACTAACTCACGTCTGTGTAACACACCCAATACCTTAAGTACCTTTTTAAGGGATGGGGCATCAAAAATTTTCTTTCCTCCATCATCTCGAATCCTCTTCCTAAGATCTCCATCACCTTCTTCGCGTCAAGAGTTTTCCAACGACTATTACCATGCTCCAATCCGAGCTCTAGATTGGAAGTTATGCCCTTTTGAAGCTCTTCAGGAATCATTGATCAAAGGCCACGTGGCACCCACATAGGTTTACCTCGTTCATACCATTCCACCTGGCACGAAATTGACCACAGTTGTCATCCCTTAGCGATGACATGGCTGCTAAAAAGGTGGTTATAGGGGATGTTCCCTGCGCCTTTGTGATCACTGAGCCTTCAGACCTTCGTCCTTCCTATCCATGTATGAACCATTACTAGAGTCCCAAAGTCCCAGAATCCTACCACGTGGCTCTGGCCTTTGGTGAGGTTCCTCATTATGTTGTTATGAACATACCTACAAAACTCATGGAATCTCGAGGTTTTTCCACGTATCTCTGGCCTTCGGCCCTTTTAGAGCATACATTCTAACATCCTAAACCTCTTGGAGTTCCAAACTCCTGAAATCTCGGGGTCCTAATAGCCATTAGGTCCAACAACCATGCACCAGGGGGTGACATGTAGCAAAGGAAATACATGACATGTGGCCCTATCAATGGGTGACACGTGTCACATTCCAGTTGGCATATAAGACCTATAAAAATCATGAATCAAGGTGACACGTGGCATGAAAAACATGGGTCCACATCACCTGGATGATGTGATGATGCCACATCACTCTAGACGGATAGCCTTCAGAGGACTTTAATCTTGACTACCTATGAATTTTCTCAGAGCCTCGAAGTCCGGACTCCTTCCAGCCACCTCCCAATACTTTTTACCCCACAGTCAAGACAGTTCCACGTAGATCCCCATATCTATGACCTTTTTTTCTTTGCCACTTCAGAGTTAGGGGGTTTGGATGTGTAATCTCCTCTTTACTCCCAGAGTGGTCAACATCCCTCTTAACACAATCTATATTCAACAATCAATAGGAATCCTGATGTGTCCTCAGATCGAAGATTCATGCTATGTCACAACTTCAACATTCGGGGTTCTACTTGTTTAACACTCCCTTTCTCCTAGAGTGGTCAATGAAAAAATGATCGTGACTTAGATCCAATGGCCAAGAAAGGTCCCAAAGAATCCTCAATCTACGTCTCTTGTCACTTAGCAAGTTCAACGTTCGGGGGTTCTACCCGCTTAACAATCCTTTTCTCCCAGAGTAGGACTTCATGGAATTTATATACACAAATCCTTCCACTGGTTGATCAGATAGTTGGGAGGGGTTCTCAATGGAATCCCCAGATCCAAGGATCACATTAATTTGTAGCTTCGACATTCGATGGTTTTTGTGTTATGACACCTTTGTTCTCCCTAAGTGGTCAATGTCGGGCTGACAACGGTGTGGAACCAATGGTCAAGGAAGATCCCGAGTATCCTTGGATCTACATCTCACGTTACTTCACAACCAGTAAGTGCGTCGAGGTTTAATTGGTGATACATATGTCACTATCATGATTAAGAGACCTCCATATGTCGGTCAACTTTGCAGGTAACCAAACTAGTAGGTTACCTTCAGTTGGTTTCAGAAGTGGTAAAGTCATAACAACTCGGAGGTCTGAACTCTCGGAGTTCTGAAGCCAGAATAGCTTAACTCATTTCGGACCTAGCGAAGGGTTCCAAGGTCTCAATCATATGGATTCTCTAACAAGCCCTAATGATGTATGCTCTACTATTAGATATTATTTGGTTAGGGTCGTGGATATGACATCTCGGTCACATGAATGGATGATTTGAAGGAGGAACCCTCCCTCCACAGAGCTTGAATTTAGTAATCATGTGAAGGTAAATTCGAGGGATCGACAGGACTGAAGTATTTCAACTAAATCTACCCTGATTCTTACATTACAAAGTAAATCCTTGGGAAAAATTCCCTTAAGGATTTTCCAACCAATACAGAGAGCATAAACATATTCTTAGATTTGTTTATAGACCCACGTCTAATGGTTCTCATGCTTCTCAGTAGAGGAAAATATAAAGCCATTCAAATGTAGTGGTTTATAGAGGAATGATAACCATTTCTAATATAAATCAAACCCTGCAAATCTTAGTCATAGACACAGACATTCAAATCATGCATTTCAATTCCAGTGTATAGGGTAAACAAAAATACTTATCTATTACAGTCGATCACCGATCACCGATTCTGGGTGTTCACCTTTCCACCCAACCATAGGCTCGGAGGCATTAATTCTTAGCACCTTGGTCACCCCCATTCCAAGCCATGATATCAATAGGGAACTTTTTGCAATTTATCAGAGGTTCTTTCTCTATCACAACCTCTACGAGGTTTATTAGATTCTCCCTCCACATCAAGCTCACGACCTTCTACTCAAGTCCTGTTTATGAAATTTCTCAGAGATCGTTTCTCTTCTTCTCTCCAATAACCAAAACAACTTAATCTTCCAGTTCTTTTTCTCAGTTGGAGAGCCTCACGTGCTCTTCCTATTTCTCTCTGCATATCCCCAGTCGCACACCCCCCCCTCTCCGTATGTCTCCTTCTTGTTTTCCTTCATGTGTATTGTTCCACACCTTTTTTCTCCCCAAGAAGGTTCTGGACCTGTCTTGTTCCTTTTTTCAGAAGGAACTCGGGTTAGTCTGGGCTTGTAGGAAAACTGCACTCTGTGGTACTTCAGGATGATGGTATTTTGTCTCCTCAACCAGACTCTCCATGCTTCCATTCATGGGGGTAGTTGATAGTTCAACCACCAGTCCTTCTTTCATTAACTAATTTTTCCTTGGGATCAAGATGAGGCTTATTATTTCAGCAAGGAGAATTTGGGTCATTTTGACATAATGAACCCTCTCTATTGTTTCCTCACTCTTTCCTCTAGTGATATCATGCCCAATACTTCAAGGCTTCACCCCCACAATCAATTATTGGAAATATAAACAATATTTCATTCACATTTTTCCCATGCTATAACATGGTGATCATAATTAATGATTAATTACAAGTTGGGGGAAACATAGGTGTTACAGTCAACAACTTTCTTACTCGGCTCTAACAAACTCGCTTGGCTTGTTCTACCTCTCTGAAATGCTCAAACAACATTAACCTTTCCCTGTCGAACCTTTGTCTTCTTTTATAGCATGTCGCCAATTGTTTCTATCATTCTTCGCACCGAAACTTGCAGTCTAATCCACTTGTATTTTCATTCAATCCTTTCCCTAACTCTTCATTAAATTCATATCCTTCGGTGGATGATATGCTAGATTTTCCATCCTGTCAAAATCCTCTTGCCATTTTTCATTTATGATTACGCGGCTCCACTACCTCTTCGTCATGTTTACTCTTAAATTCTTGTCTTGTCATGTTTGTTCTTTAATGCATTTCCCACCTTCTACACAGATTTATTTCGCTAGTCCATCCTCCTTCCTACGCATTATAACTTAAACCTTCCATCTCTTAACTCAAACACTTTTATTTATTTTCTTCTTTTCTTTTTTTTTTATTCTATAATACACTATAATACATATACTATGGTACACATACTATGCACTCATACCAGTGCATGGAAGAATGACTATCCCTATATAGTTTCAGTCGACTACCATTAACCAGACCTTCCAAAAATTCCCCGTTCAGTTTTTCCAGCCAAACAACACCTGTTTCTGTCACAAATATGATCACATATGGACCCAACCAATGCATATGAAACTTTCCAGGGTGCTGCAAAAAATTTATGTCATAAATAAAAACAAAGCCTCTTGTCTATAACTTATTTTATTTAATTTTTGTTCATGCCATGATTTATCGCACGCTTTCTAAACTTTTTGATGAAATCCAACGAGAAAATGGTCTTCTTCCATCTCTACTATCTCTGATAGTCTCTTTTCTACTACGCAAGAATTTGTAAGCTCTCTCAACATGAAAATGCATGGACTCGACACAATGAATTCTAGGAATACTTTCTTCATGTACATACACTAATCTGAATTGTGTCTGTCCTTTCAGCTTATTACTTGTAGTCCTATATGCCCATAACAATGTTGGGATCCTCCAATATCATTCATCTCGACTTACATTACAAACCTTTGTCAGTGCATGCTCTAGGATATTATTGAATGCTTCCATTGTTCCATTTTATTTAGTATGATACAATGTTCTCTTCTGATGATGAATATTAAAATACTCTATCAAAGATGAAATTGTCTTATTCAGAAAATGAGTGACCTAATCACTCATAAGTATTATGGGGCATACAAACCTTGTAACTACATTTTTAAACAAAAATCACACAGTTGTCTCTGTGTTGCAATCTTTGATTGGTTCTGTTTCATCCCATTTGGTAAAGTAATTTGTCGCACAAATGATGTATCTGGATCCTGACCTCTTTGTTGGTGGATTAATTGGTCCAAAAACATCATCGACCCATTTATCAAAATATTTTAATGTGACTTGTGTTATTAACAACATCTCATCTCTCCTGGAAGGCTTCCCAAGTCTCTGATAGACATCAGAGGTCTGAGAGAATTATTTTGCATCCTTATGAAGGGTAGGCCACCAAAGTCTTGTGCATAAAATATTATGATTTTTTTTTCCTTGCATATTGACCTCCTACAACCCCTTCATGTGCCTCTAGCAATATCATATGTCTTTCATACTCCAATACACATCGTCGTAGAATATTGTCTACTCCTAACTTGTAAAAAAATCCTTCTATCAGCTGATAGTATGTTTCCTTCACTACTAATTTCTTCTTCTATTCAATTGTAGACTCAGGTGGGGATATCCTTGTTCTCAATAAATAGACTATGTATGGAAAATAATCATCAACCATTTTTACTACAAATAAGTATGTGTCTGGTAGACTGCCATCCAAGTTTCCTGCATCTTCTCCTGATAGTATGCGTGATAATTGATCAGGTCCTAAATTAAATTTCCATAGCTTCACAATTACCTCAAAGTCATATTCCTGAAACAATAACATCCAAATTCATATTCTCTCCCCCAAAATTGGCTTATTAACTAGGTATCTCAATGCATAATGATCTATATACATCTTTAAGTGTGATCCCGACAAATAATTTCTAAATTTATGCAATGCATATACCATTGCTAATCCTCCATGTTCTGTAGTACTATAATTTTATTATGTAGTTGAAAACTTCCTTCTTCTAGATGTGTTGGGATGATTTAGATATACTTCTCTCGGTTGATATAGAATGGGGCCTAATTGATGCAGGAGAATCCCTCACGACAAGAAAAACAAACGTGGAAGCAGAAGACAGCTGGAAGACGTCCAACGCAAGTTTTTGAATTTTTAAATTTTCCCTTGAAGTTGATGCTCTGAACATAAATGAGATCATTTAATTTAGGCACCTTGGTAAAAATGTAATCAGACCTCGAGCCATACGCTCTCGTCTGAGATAGACAGAGGCATTTATAGTAGTAGTTGCAGGTAGATAGAATTGAATTCTTAGATAAGACAGTTTTAGAGCGCAGGAGGTAAAACAGATATAGACACCCTCATTCCACATTGTAACATTAACAACAGGAGAAAGAAGAATCTAGAGCATAGGAGAATAGAAGAGAGTTGTAGAAAACACCCATGTACAGATGTGGAATTAATAGAAGGAATTGATTCAGATTCATGGTTTTGTGTTCTCTCTATGTGTGTGTTCCTAATATGCTCATGAACGTTTGTTCTCTGTTATGTATTGTTTTGAGATGTTGTGCATATGATTTCATGTGTTGAGATTGAAATTTGAGAAGAAGTGAGGTGAGTTACAATTGTTTCTCTTTTGAGCAAAGATTCCTACAAGGAGTGCAGTCGAAGTCGTTCGCAACGGGTGCGTTGACAGAAGGCTCAGAGAGATAGCTTTTGTTCTCATTCGTCAAGAAGGTGCAGTTAGGAATAGAGCCATGCAAAGAGTGCACAGGCTAAAGGAAGAAGCCTCAGTCATGTATCTGAGCATAAGTATTGAAGGACTGCTGCTACGGGCACACGCAGAGTCAAAGGGAGCTCGAACAGTTGAAGTGTTCGCAGGTTTGCCACAAGGAGTGTGTGCAAAGAACCTCATTGAGGTTGGAGTAATTTAGCAAATATCAGGAAGGGTAGGCTTCTGAGTTGCTGAAGATCAGTGTAGATAAGTGCGACTAAAGTTGCAAGAACTGTCGCAGGCTGGCGAAGTGGAGAAGGAGTCTCGTGGAAAGACACTTTGCTCATCTCATGGATTACCCAAGGAAGAACGGACGGTCGAAATCCTCTAAGGAGATTTCGTGAAGTTCCGAGGATCGTTAGATCTCGCAGAGGTGTAAGGAGGTTATGGAAAGAAGGTCCGAAGGGTTTGAAGCTCAAGAGAGGCAGGGTCATCGATTCAGAATCATGGGAGTCATCAGATCTACACGTGGTATCGTGTATCGGGGACTTGTGAGTTGAAGCCCCAAAAGTTGTGCAACAAGAACCGCGATATCGCGAGACGCGATATCCCTACAAGATCAGAGTCRTCCATCTGAGGAGGACAAGTGGCAGAGATCGAGAGATCTCACRAACTCGGGGTTCACAGGTTGAGAGCCCAAGTGTTGGGTACTCCAAGTCACGAGGTGGCGAAGTGGAAAGAAGGCTAGGAGTCGTTCATATAAGGAGGACAGGTGGCAGAGATCGAGAGATCTCGCGAACTCGAGGGTTCGTAGGGTGAGAGCCCAAGTATTGGGTACTTTAAGTCACGAGGACGTGAGAAGCGAAAAGGAAAATAGCCGTTGGATCCCGATCGTAGGAGAACCGTTGGATCCGCACGTGGGATCGTGTATCGAAACCTCGCAAGAAAAGGCTCGAGAATTTGGTCATGGAGATCGAGAGATTGAGAGAAGTGATATCCCGACAGCTGGAAAACTGTGTGGGCCATAGCAAAGCTGGTGAGTGGAATATAGGTGGCACGAATACCTCGGGGTCTCGCCGCAAGAAGTCCCTAAGTATTGGCATTAGGATTCGCAAGTCACGAAATGACGAGAGAGAGGTTCGTGTGGACGCGTGGAAGAGCATAAGGTGTGACCCGCATAGTCGAAGGGTGGACACGCATTGCCTGGAGACAGGAGTCAACACTCCGTTGAATTCTCGCATCTCGGGAATTCACGGAATAGGAGGGCGAAAACTCGATGGTTCAACCGGCGTGGTTGCGAGGTTGAGAGTAGTGAAATCCATCGAGAGAGGATTCAACTCAGCGTTGACCTATCGCGTCTCGAGGGATCGCAATGGGAGACACGAGAGTTCGACTCACAAACTCCCGAAGGAGTGAGTTGCAAGAGGCGCTGACATTTAAGCCTAGCCCACGGTTCCATGTGGTGGGGCTCTAATAAGGGAAGGAGCTATACCCGTATCGCCATCTCGGGTATTGCAAGATTTGAAAGGAAGAGTAGAAGGATTTGAGTCATGAACTCGCGAGATAGCGATATTTAGCTGATCTCCCAGTGTTAAAGGGGAGACCCCGAGAAAAGATTGTTGTGGGTGTAGATTTCCCGATAGGGAAATAAAAGGACCTTGGAGTTCTTTGGGCAAGAAGGAAGAAGATCCTGTGAGAGCAGATGTGCCTAGGTGGCATGCCCTGCGTCAAGTGGTATCAGAGCTTATTGCTTGTCTGTATATTTCAGGCAAGAGAGGCAGGAGGAGATAAGAGAGCAGATACACACGCCAAGTGGTATCAGAGCTTAGAAAAACTTCTTTTCTTTCTGTAGTAGAGGACAAGGAGAATTCACCATGCCTCCCAGGAGAAGGGGTAGATAATCAACCAATCCAGAGGAGGAAAGGGAATTGTCCAGAGAAAGAGGTAGGCAAGTGCAGAATCCATACATGGAGAGAGAAATACGAAATCTTCGTGCCAAAATGGAGGACATGGAGACATCACGAAGGCGCAAAGATGATGTAGGAGATACGAGTGAATCCAAAGATGAAGAGGATGTTGGACACGAAGGAGAAGAAATCCCAGAGGAAGATACAGTGAGTGAACGCTTACTAAAAGCTGTTGCAAGAATGAGTACGAAGGTAAAGATGGACATTCCAGTTTATGAGGGAAATCTGGATGTGGAAGAGCTGCTAGATTGGATTAGAGCTCTAGACACTTACTTTGATTATGAAGATATCGAAGAGGATAAGAAGGTCAGACATGCCATAATGAGATTAAAAGGACACGCAGCCTTGTGGTGGGATGAACTACAAGCTGATAGGTGTTGCCAAGGAAAACAGAAAATTAAGAGTTGGGACAGGATGATTGCAAAGATGAAGGCAAAATTGATTCCCAGGGATTATCAAATTTCTCTGTTCAGGAGGATGCAGAACCTGAGACAGAAGCTGATGAAAGTGAAGGAGTATACTGAAGAATTTTACAGGTTGAATATCAGAGCAGGTCATCGCGAAAGCAATGACGAAAAGGTGGCTAGGTATATGAATGGCCTGAGGTATGAAATTCAGGATGAAATAAATATGGAAACCATCCGAACAGTGGAGGATGCCTCTCAAATGGATTTGAAAGTTGAAGAGAAGCTGAGCCGTAAGAAAGGTCAGCGAGGCAGAGGAAGGAATCAGCCCAAAGGAAAATCGGTTGCCCAAGATAAATACCAGAAGCCCAAGGATGACTGGAAGAAACCTCAGACTCAGACAGAGAGAGGTGGAAGTTCACAGTGAGGGCGATATGCTGAGCAAAGAGGACAACATACTAAGAAGAGAGGAGGATATGCTAATAATAATAGGTTTCCTCATACCAGAGGTAGAGGAAGAGGAAGAGGTGGAGTAATTACATGCTTCATGTGTGGAAAAAATGGGCACAAGTCATTCGAGTGTCCAGAGAAAAAGAAAGAAACTGGAGAGACTCACATCGCCGAGGCACATAGGCGAGATGTTGAGGCAGAGTACGTTGAAGGCGGAAGATCGTTGGTGATGCGGAAAGTCCTTTTGACTCCAGAGAAAGAGATGGAGAACTTAGCGCAAAGGAACAGTCTTTTTAGGACTTCTTGCAAGACCAAGGATAGAGTGTGCAAGGTCATCGTGGATAGTGGTAGCACAGATAATCTCGTTTCAACCGAGATGGTAGAAAAGTTGGAGCTGGAGACAGTTGATCACCCGAGTCCATACAAAGTTTCATGGCTACAGAAGGGACACCAGGTAAATGTCACTAAACAATTCTTAGTTGACATTAAAATAGGAGGATATAACGATAAGATCTTATGTGATGTTATTCCTATGGATGTCTGTCATTTATTGCTGGGCAGACCACGGCAATATGATAGGAATGTAATTCATGATGGGAGGATGAATACATATACCCTAGATAGGAATGGGAGAACTCATATGTTGTATCCAATTGAAGATAAAGAGGTGAAACCAGAAGTAAGCAACATAGTACTTCTCATGAGTGGGAAGGAACTTCTTATAGAAGTTAAGAAGAAGGAGGATCCACAATTCTTTGTGGTCAGAAAACCGAGAATTGTTCTGACTAGTACAAGGGTGGATGATTTTCCAGAAGAAGTTCAGGAACTGTTAAAAGAGTTCGCTGATATTGTAGTGGACGAATTACCTCGTTCGTTACCACCGATGAGGAGCGTGAGTCATCATATTGACCTCATACCAGGAGCTAGTTTTCCAAACAAAGCCGCGTACAGATTGATGCCGTGGGAGAATGAGGAGGTCAAGAAGCAGGTCCAGGAGTTGTTGGACAAAGGTTTGGTCAAAGAAAGCTTGAGTCCATGTGTTGTTACAACAGTACTCAGTCCGAAGAAAGACGGAGGCTAGAGGATGTGCACTGATTCAAGAGCCATTAATAAGATAACTATCAGGTATAGATTCCCATTACTGAGAATGGATGATCTGATGGACTGCTTAAGTGGGGTAATTTTTTTTTCAAAGATAGATTTGAAGAGTGCATATCATCAGATTCATATGAGAGAAGGTGATGAATGGAAAATAGCATTCAAGACAAACGAAGGTTTGTATGAATGGCTTGTCATGCTGTTTGGCTTGACAAATGCACCAAGTACCTTTATGAGGTTGATGAATGAAGTCCTGAAGGAGTTCATCAGGAAATTTGTCATCGTGTATCTGGATGACATATTGATTTTCAGCAAGACAAAGGCTGAACATCTGAAGCATTTGGCCATTGTGATGAGGAAGCTATAGCAGGAGAAGATGCTGATCAATATGAAGAAGTCCTCATTCATGAAGACATAAATCATTTATTTGGGGTTTGTTATATCTACAAATGAATTAAAGATGGATCCGGATAAGGTAGAAGTAATCAAGAATTGGCCATCACCGAGAAATATTTTCGAGGTGAGAATTTTTCATGGATTGGCTAGTTTCTACCGGAAATTCATCAGGAATTTCAGTGGAATTAGTGCAGCAATGATGGATACAGTGAAGAAAAGACATAAATCTTTTCACTGGACTGAAGAGGCTGAGAAGAGTTTCAATTGGTTGAAACGAAAGATTACAGAGCAACCGGTTTTGGTGTTCCCGGATTTTCAGAAAACATTTCAGGTAAAATGTGATGCAAGCGGGTTTGCCGTAGGGGAGGTCTTGAGTCAGGAAGACAGGTCGATTGCATATTTCAGCGAGAAGCTGAATGAGGCAAGAGAAAAGTACTCCACGTATGATAAAGAATTCTATGCCATCATACAGGCATTGAAAAAATGGAGACACTATTTGATTCCAAAGGAATTTGTTTTATATAGTGATAACCATGCATTACAATTTGTGACTCAACAGGAAAAGTTGAATCAGAGGCATGTTAAATGGGTTGAATAGATGCAAAATTTCACTTTTGTGATAAAACATATTTCTAGTACTGCTAACAAAGTTGTTGATTCTTTGAGCAAGAAGTGTTTGTTTTTGCAGGAGTTCAAAGTCCGGACGTTAGGCTTTGATGATCTTAAGGACATGTATGTAGATGATTCATATGTTAAGGAATATTATGAAGCAGCTGAGAATCCAGTTCTCAGAGATAGAAACCAGTGGATAGAATACGTGATCTAGGAAGGGTTGTTGTTTAAGGGAAATCAGTTGTGTATTCCAAATTGCTCCATGAGGTAGAATCTGTTGAAAGAGAAACACAGTGGAGGATTTGTCGGACACTTCGGTCATGACAAGACATTTGCAAAAATGAGTGAGTCATACTTTTGGCCAGGGATGCGGTCAGAGGTCAAGAGGTTTGTAGACAGGTGCAAAATTTGCCAGCATTCAAAGGGAGGAAAGCAGAATGCAGGGTTTTATCAGCCATTTCCCATACCAGACAAGCCATGGGATGAAATTAGCATGGATTTTATATTGGGGTTGCCAAGGACCCAAAGAGGTGTTGATTCAATATTTGTGGTAGTTGATAGGTTTTCTAAGATGGCACACTTTATTCCATGCCAGAAGACCAGTGATGCGACTCACATTGCAAATCTGTTCTTCAAGGAGATTGTTCGACTTCATGGATTGCTGAAAAGTATAGTTTCAGACAGAGACACAAAATTCATAGGGCATTTTTGGAGAACATTATGGAAGAATCTAGGAACTAATTTGATGTTTAGTTCTACTTATCACCCTCAGACGGATGGACAAACATAAGTGGTCAACAAAAGTCTGGGAGACTTGTTGAGGAGCTTGGTGACGGATCACCATAGCAACTGGGATAACATATTGCCGCAAGCAGAGTTCGCATACAATGATTCATTGAACAAGAGCGCAGGCCGAAGTCCATTTCAAATTATATATGGAATTCAACCAAGAGGATTTTCTGAATTGAGGGATTTAGAACAGACTGCAACTAGTAGCGCTAGTGTAGAAGAATTCGCTGAAGAGATGAAATAACTTCACACCAGGGTGAAGGAACGACTGTTAAAATCAAGCCAGGAGTACAAGCATAGAGTAGATCAACATAGAAGACAACTTCAGTTTGAAGTTGGTGATCTAGTTCTGGCGCATTTGAGGAAAGAAAGGTTCCCGAGGGGAACATATAATAAATTAAAAATGAAGAAAATTGGGCCATGCAAGGTCTTGAAGAAAATGGGACAGAATCCTTATGAAATTGAGTTACCAGATGGGATTGGAATATCTCCGACATTTAATGTTTCGGATTTATATCCATATAAATCTGATGAAGCAGGAGCAGAAAGTGATGATCAACCAGAGGTCTAGTGGAAGAAGTAGATGCCAGTTGTAGAGAAGCCACAGATGGAGCAGATACTGGATAAACGAGTGGGTAAGAAAACCAGAAGGAAAGAATATTTTGAATATTTGGTCAAGTGGAAGGGTCATCCAGATGAAGATGCCAGCTGGGAGACTGAAGCATGGATATACTGTGCAGGAGCTCATCGACAGGAGCCCATGAAAATTTTCAAGCGAGGGAGTATGATGCAGGAGCATCCCTCACGACAAGCAAAACCAACGTGGAAGCAGAAGACAGCTGGAAGACATCCAGCGCAAGTTTTTGAATTTTTAAATTTTCCCTTGAAGTTGATGCACTGAACATAAATGAGATCATTTAATTTAGGCACCTTGGTAAAAATGTAATCAGACCTCGAGCCATAGGCTCTCGTCTGAGATAGACAGAGGCATTTATAGTAGTAGTTGTAGGTAGATAGAATTGAATTCTTAGATTAGACAATTTTAGAGCGCAGGATGGAAAACGGATATAGACACCCTCATTCCACATTGTAACATTAACAACAGGAGAAAGAAGAATCTAGAGCATAGGAGAATAGCAGAGAGTTTTAGAAAACACCCATGTACAGATCTGGAATTAATAGAAGGAATTGATTCAGATTCATGGTTTTGTGTTCTCTCTGTGTGTGTGTTGTTAATATGCTCATGAACGTTTGTTCTCTGTTATGTATTGTTTTAAGATGCTGTGCATATGATTTCATGTCTTGAGATTGAAATATGAGAATAAGTGAGGTGAGTTACAATTGTTTCTCTTTTGAGAGAAGATTCCTGCAAGGAGTGCAGTCGAAGTCATCCGCAAGGGGTGCGTTGACAGAAGGCTCAGAGAGATAGATTTTGTTCTCATTCGTCAAGAAGGTGCAGTTAGGCATAGAGCCATGCAAAGAGTGCGCAGGCTAAAGGAAGAAGCCTCAGTCATGTATTTGAGCAGAAGTATTGAAGGACTGCTTCTATGGGCACACGCAGAGTCAAAGGGAGCTCGAATAGTTGAAGTGTTCACAGGTTTGCCACAAGGAGTGTGTGCAAAGAACCTCTTTGAGGTTGGAGTAATTTAGCAAAGCTTAGGAAGGGTAGGCTTCTGAGTTGTTGAATATCAGCGTAGATAAGTGCGACTGAAGTTGCAAGAACCGTCGCAGGCTGGCGAAGTGGTGAAGGAGTCTCGTGGAAAGACACTTTTCTCATCTCGTGGATTACCCAAGGAAGAACGAACGGTCGAAATCCTCTAAGGATATTTCACGAATTTCCGAGGATCGTTAGATCTCGCAGAGGTGTAAGGAGGTTATGGAAAGAAGGTCCAAAGGGTTTGAAGCTCAGGAGAGGTAGGGCCATCGATTCAGAATCACGGGAGTCGTCAGATCTACACGTGGTATCGTGTATCGGGGACTTGTGAGTTGAAGCCCCAAAAGTTGTGCAACAAGAACCGCGATATCGCGAGACGCGATATCCCTACAAGATCAGAGTCGTCCATCTGAGGAGGACAAGTGGCAGAGATCGAGAGATCTTGCGAACTCGGGGTTCGCAGGTTGAGAGCCCAAGTGTTGGGTACTCCAAGTCACGAGGTGGCGAAGTGGSAAGAAGGCTAGGAGYCGTTCATCTGAGGAGGAAAGGTGGCATAGATTGAGATATCTCGTGAACTCGGGGGTTTGCAGGGTGACAACCCAAGTATTGGGTACTTTAAGTCACGAGGACGCGAGAAGCGATAAGGAAAATAGTCGTTGGATCCCGATCGTAGGAGAACCGTTGGATCCACACGTGGGATCATGTATCAAAACCTCACGAGAAAAGGCTCGAGAATTTGGTCATGGAGATCGCGAGATTGCGAGAAGCGATATCCTGACAGCTGGAGAACTGTGTGGGTCATAGCGAAGCCGATGAGTGGAATACAGGTGGCATGAAGACCTCGGGGTCTCACCGCGAGAAGTCCCGAAGTATTGGCATTAGGATTCGCGAGTCGGGAAGTGTCGAGAGCGAGGTTCGTGTGGATGCGTGGCAGAGCATAAGGTGGGACCCGCGTAGTCGAAGGGTGGACACGCGTTTCCTAGAGACAGGAGTCATCACTCCGTTGAATTCTCGCATCTTGGGAATTCGCGGAATAGGAGGGCGAAAACTCGACGGTTCAACCGGCGAGGTTGCAAGGTTGCGAGTAGTGAAATCCATCGAGGGAGGAGTCAACTCAGCATTGACCTATCGCGTCTCGGGGGATCGCAACGGGATACACGAGAGTTCGACTCACAAACTCCTGAAGGATCGAGTTGCAAGAGGCGCTAATGTTTAATCCTAGCCGACGGTTGCATGTGGTGGGGCACTAATAAGGGAAGGAGCTATTCCCGTATCGCCAACTTAGGTATCGCAATATTTGAAAGGAGGAGTAGAAGGCTTTGAGTCATGAACTCGCGAGATAGCGATATTTAGCTGATCTCCCGGTGGTAAAGGGGAGACCTCGGGAAAAGATTGTTGTGGGTGCAGATTTCCCGATAGGGAAATAGAAGGACCTTGGAGTGCTTCGGGTGAGAAGGAAGAAGATCCTGTGAGAGCAGACGTGCCTGGGTGGCGCGCCCTGCGTCACTAATTCTATAGATGACGTGTCTACATGAACATGAAACTCCTTCTTCTAATATGGAAATATAAAAATTGAAGTGGTAACCAATTTCTTCTTCAAAGTATTTTTGACATTCCTCATTCCATTGAAACTTGTTCTCCTTATTTAGTAATATTTTCATCGGAGTTGAGATTTGCACATATCCCCTAATGAAATTCATGTAATACCTTGTATGACCCAACGTTCCTCGTAACTATCACACTGAAGTCAATGGTGGTAAATCAACAATCACAACAATCTTCGTAGGATCTACCAATAATCCTTGCTTACAAACTACATGGAACAGTAAGATACCAAATGGTGCACATAAAATAAACTCCTTCAAATTAAAAGATATATGAAACTTCCTACACCTATCAAACATCAAGTGCAACGTCTCAACATGATCTTTCAACAAGTTAAACATCGTCCAATAATCTAATTATACTTTTAAGAACTTATGAATGAATTATTTAAATGAAGCTGCAACCACTCTAGAGAATATTGTTGGTGCATTATTCAATCCAAATAGATTCATTGTGTACTGGTCACATCCCCATTATGTCACAAATTTAGTCTTATATCTACGTTCCTATGCAATATTGATCCGATGATACCCTGAAAATCCATTAGTGAATGAATATGCTTTATGTCCTCCTACATTCTCCAACACTTCATCTGTAAACCAAGTCGGAAATAGATCATGTAAGAAAGCATCATTTAACTTCCTTATATCAACACAAATTATGATCCCTCATGTCTTCTTATCTTGAACCAACATTGGACTAATCCACTTTGATTCTGGAACAGGTTCAATAATTCCAGCTTCCAAAATCCTATCTATCTATGCTTCCACCTTTTTCTTATACACTGATTTCAATCTGTATGGTCTCAACTTCATTGGCTTAGAATCTGGTTTCAAGGGGATCTTCTTCTCTCCCAACTCTAAAAATGTGGTTGGAAATAGGTCTTGATATTCATGGAGTAAATCAACTATATTCTCAACAGTTTTTTCATTCCAATAGTTTCCTCTGTTCGAAAATTTGGGCTTGTCTTCGGTACTGATATTTACTTTGTGCATTCTCAATGGATTTGCATATATGACTAATTAAAGTTCTCTACCTTCTACTCCGTGTTCCACTTCGATTTTAGGTATTTGCAAATTTCTTGGATCTTCCTCTTCTTGGTCTTCTTCAACAACATTATAACAGTGCAAAATTTATTCAATTGTCATAGTAAATATATACGTGCTACATATCGAGTCTTCTAATGTTAAAATCTTTTCCTTGATACCCTCCAAGGATAAGTCACTCAAAGGAGAATTATCTTCAAAACTAAAAGTTACCTTGAAGTTCTGAGTTAATTTTTCCCAATCTATTGTTCCTCTGCACACTTCCAATTCTAAATACCAATTCTTTGGGATTTTGTCCAAGGTGTGTACAAACAAGTGTGTCCATTCTTACCTAGCTATTTTACTCCATGCCATAATGCACTATGTAACATGCTCCATCGCCAATCATATAACTCAATATTGTATACTTCTGCATAACATATTCATTCTTTATCCCGAACCTGACCTATAATAGCCTTCTACATTGCTTCCAATCTCTTATTTCATCCTTATGCGCAACTGACCATGTTGTCGGGGTCACTTTCAACACAATGTCTAAAGTTATTAGTCTTTGTTGGTCTAATATTTTCATTTCAAATTCTCATATAAAAGATTCTACATCGATTAGTCTGTCCTACCTCGGAGAATCACATACCTTAGTTCCAATCCATCACAACGTGTTGGTAAACCGAGCACATTTCCTTGTACAGACTTCATGAAATCTCTATCACCAATTCTCCAAAGCTTCTTATGAATCTAGCGTGCATGAAATAATACTTCTCCAACTAAGTATACAATCATCTATAGGATTCACATAATCATTCATCCATGCAGTCATATTATATAGGTTATCAAGTTTTTTTTCCCTTTAATGGTTCTACATATTTTTTTCCTTTGGTAGGATCTAATGGCACAGTAACCTTCAAGTCTTCTACTTCAAATATCATATGTCTCTTCTTCATATCAATGATAGTATAGTTTTCAAAGTCCCAATCAAGTCCAATTAGTGTTGGGCAAGGGGTGCTACCATCCACTATCTCGATCACTTCAAAATTGGCCAAGCTATGCACTCCATCAATACTAACACTTATCCATGTGATCCTTCCAATTGGAACAATCTTATGTTGATTTTCTAACCTCAACTGAATGGGAGACTAGATAAACTTCGACTTAGCCATCATTTTACAGGTCTTCTTTGGAATGACATTCACATCGGAACCTAGATCCAAAATAATATTTTCCATATCATAGTCTCCTATCTGCGCATTGAGTCAAAAATCCCTATTCATTCTTTTCTTGTGGTGCACCTAGTTAACTGATCGGTGTGTGAAATATATCTATTTCTCTTGGGAGAAACGATCGATCATTCCACACAACATACTCAAAGTAGACTCATCCTTCATTATCTATAAAAAAACGTTTTAGAAAACTTTTCAAAGTGCTTACCATGTTAAATTGCCTTTGTGAATGGTCATAGACTAGTGGAATATCATACATCGTTGTCTTGTCATACAAAGGTGGCACGATTGAAGCTGATGTTATCCATTTTGATCCTATCACTTACTTGCTTGCTTGTGTATACATCTCTTTCTCCTTTCTAGGGTCAAACAACGAAATAGGTTTTGTTTCTTTCCTGACCCACTAGTGGATCCTATTTCCTTGATCTGTCATATCATATTTATTTCTTGTTCCTTCATACGTAACAACTTCTATATTTGATTGTTCATCGTGCACCTCTGCTACTATAATATGTACATTCGGGTTCCTCTTTTCTTACCACTTTGCAATCAACTTTGGGAAATCCTTCGTTTCATGGTCTAGCTGTCTGGAATATGTGCACATCGAGAAAGGATTTAGAAAGCCTCATGCCAAATGTCCAGAATGATTATAGTTATAACATATAATTGGTCCTTTTCCTCTATCAAATCCTCCTCTTCCACGACCTCTGAACCCTCCTCTTCCTCCTTAATTATAAACTCTTGGATTATTATACTGTGGAGCTCCTCCTTCATATTATTCTCCCTGGACTCTTTATGAAAGTGCAGTGTTCTCTCTCATCAAATCAAATGTACGACAATCCTTCTCTTCATGTCCCACTGACTTACAAAAATTACAAAACATTTTTCTTGCAATGCTCTGATATTTCTGCATCAATGGACAAGAATTAGGGTGATGATCCGTCATCTTCCAAATATCACACTATACCCCTAATGGATTCGTAGCTCATGTATTCAAATACTTCTTAAAAGCTAGACATTTGTTCTTATGATGACCTTATCTTCTACATGTGACACACCAGACTTCCTCACACGTTTCTTTTCCTTTCACAATTTCTTGCAACCGAATAGTCAGTGCTACTAACTACGACTGAACTTGAGCCATCACTGTACCATTTTCTCCTACAGGGTATGCCTCCAATTTCATAACAATGTCTATGGATTCTAACTATGATGCAATCTTTTGTTGTGTCAAGGGGAAGCGAATATGCGACAACAATCCTGCAATAAACCATTCCCCATGTTGTTCATTTGGAATTCGGAATATCAACTAAACCTTTGGTATCTTGAATCTTTTATCATAGTTCCACAATGATTCATTCACTATCTTCTTGATCTCCTTTAGCTCTGTAATGCATTGCAACTCAGACTTAGGTTTCTAGAACTCCTTCAATAGAGGTTCTCTTACCTCTTCCAATGTTCTAGTTTGTCTCGCAAGTGTAGTAGTCTAATATTTTATGTACCATAGTAACGCACAGTCTCTGAATATCATCGCCAACTGTGCAATATTTGCACCATCATCTTGGACATTATTCATAGTCGATATTGTATCACAAATGAACAAATGTTGTTCTAGATATTTTGATCCTTCCCTATGAAAGACAAGCATTCTTAAAGTGGGATCTAGTCTCGCCATCATATTCTACATAGTATTCCTCCTTGGTGATACTATCTGAAGTTGGGTTATCGTACTACTTCCACCATTTTGACTGATATCCTTACTTCGCTTACTAACTACAATATACAATTTTTATTTAGACCTTGGAAATGCACAAGGGGTCATGGGTTCAACGTAGAGTCTGGCCTGAGTGGGATATTGATCTACTAGACTGAGCTAACCTTTTGTGTGTAGTATGATCTGGAGTATTACACCAGTGTCTACTTCTTCAAACTTACTATGATTTATCTCTCTATCATCCACAATCCTCTTCATACTATATAGAAACCTCTTTCCACTGTGCAATACCCCAATATCTTCTTCTATCACACCTTCTTCTTCTCTTGACATCATCATCGCATCTGGTCCTCATTCATTCTTCCCTGCAACACTCATATCATTCCCTAGGCATCCCCCAGTCCCCCTTATGCGTGAAAGTGCTTAGCTTCTAGGGAAATCAATTTCCATCTTCATAACCCTCTTATCACACAACAACATATTAATCCAAGTAGATATTGACTTCAAGTATCTTCGGTGTGATCCCTTAAAGAACTCCCTTTCAACAACACTATATGATTGAGTACAATCTATAGAAAATTCAGTAATGTAACCACCCAATATACTATCCAACCAGAAATGAATTGCATGTGATACCCGATTACTTATAGTATTGAATTGTTGAATTAACTAAGGACTCCAAATTTTCAGAACAACAATGTGAAATATTCCATTCTATTCAACTAATCTCTGGATCCACTCCGCTAAAATATTAAGAAAATTAGCAAAACAAAAATCATGCAAATTTGTAAACACATACCTCTATAGACATTTCTCTTCCCTGATTCATGGATTCTTTTTTTGATCTATAGTAAACTCGATCTCCTTCATTTCCAACCATTTTTTGATCTCCTCCTTAGCATGTCTCCACATTCCCCATAGTCTCATATCCTGGTTCCAAAAACAAAACCATTTGTTCATGTGCAGTGGGAAGACTCGGGGTTAAACATTAAATCACCAACAAAAACCTAAAGATACCAGCCCTTTCGACATCACTTCAATAAGGTGAAGTCTCACCCTAGATACCTATGGGAACTATAGGAACTAGGTTTCTACATTCATGAAGGGAAGGGAGGCATTCATTCTTACCATTCTACCTAACATTCATTCATTAGACCATTCATCATGTGTGTAAAACCATCATATAACTTATTAATATTAATAATTCATTCACTAAGTGTGCACAATAACCAAAAAAGTAAACAAACACATCACACAAAGACACCATAATTAACGTGGTTCACCCCAAACTGGGCTACATCCACAACAACTTGATTTTTATATTATTATTCATCATACATGATATCTCAGTTCTACCCACTATGCCCTTGTCATTCACTCATATAGTGAAAAATTAGCTCAAAAATTACTTATCCATAACATACTCTCTAATCACTCTCTCATTCCTCAAAACTTCCAACTTACTTTCTACCCAAAACCCATACATATTTATACATTTACATTAGGGCTTATCCCGTTAAAAAATGGACCAAAATGTCTAACTACTTCTAACTAACTTCCTCCTTTCACGCGTGCTGACCCCTGAAAATTCCCTAACTGTCTTCCTTTCTTTCATGCGTGCTTCTCCTTAGCCAACTTATCATGTGGTTTTCTCCTGCACGATTCCCAAAAATGGTCCCAAAATGTCCTACTCCAACACCATGCCATGGAATGCCTTGCCTTTCCATGTCATTCTTTACCTTTCCATGTCATGCCTTGCCATGACTTACCTTTCCTTGCCTTTTCATGCCATGCCTTACATTCCCTTGCATTTCCATACCATGTCATACCATGCCTTGTCTTGCCTTTCCTTACCTTGTCTTCCCATGCCATCCCATGCCTTGAATTGCATTTCCTTGCCATGCCATGCCATGCCTTGCCTTGCCATTCCTTTCCTTGCCTTGGCATGCCATGCCTTTCCTTGTCATGGCTTTCCATGCCTTGCCTTGCCTTGAATTGGCATTCCATGCCTTTCCTTCTCATACCATGCCATACTTTGGTCACCTCAACACTATAGCCATTTGGATATCACATAGATCATATACATGCATATACATTACAATTTTCATATGAGAATCCTTATCTGTATTAATGTTTAATTAAGAAATGTATATTTATTTACACGATTCCTTGCATCTATTATACATTCACAACATAATTTTGAACTAGTATCCAGATACCAAAGTTCCACATTTAAATTTTCATGTTTAAACAAATCACAAAATAATCATCATCATAAACACATAACAATAAAAATTATACCCCGCAATACATAAATAGATCCATATGTATACATATCAAATGTCTATATGATTCTAAATAAACCCAACAAACACTAAGCAATTAATCGCTAATATAAGTAAAAATAAAAGTTCTAACCTTCTAATGGAAAAATATAGGTTGTTACATTTGCAAATCTCTAGAACAAAACTATGATCTAAAATATATTAATCCCTCATTTTCTGTCTTTCCATGTAGCTTCCCACTTAACCTATACAAAAATAAATATATATCTTTCCTTTCCTTGCCTTACCTTTCCATGCCATGTCATTCCTTTCCTTTCCAAATCATGCCTTGACTTTCCATGCCATGCCTTACATTTCATTGTCTTTCTATTCCATGCCTTGTCTTTCCTTGCGATTTCTTGCCATGCCATACCGTGCCATGTCATGATGTACCATGCCATGCCTTTCCTTGACTTCAATTTTCATGCCATGCCTTGCCATTCCATGCCTTTCCTTTCCTTCA
The DNA here is from genome assembly GCA_009831015.1 of Picea engelmannii. Taxonomy (NCBI): domain Eukaryota; kingdom Viridiplantae; phylum Streptophyta; class Pinopsida; order Pinales; family Pinaceae; genus Picea; species Picea engelmannii. The sequence continues at coordinate 178,801 of ML776774.1, forward strand.
CTTGTCATTCCATGCCTTTCCTTGTCATGCCATGGCATGTGATGCCTTGCATTTCCTTCACTTTCCATGCCATGCCTTGCCATACCATGCCTTTTCTTGCCATGAAATTGCATTCCATGCCTTGCATTTTATTGCCCTGCATTTCCTTTCCATGCCATGTCATGTCATGCCTTGCCTTTCCTTGCCTTGCCTTTTCATGCCATGCATTTCCATGTCTTTCCTTGTCATATCATTCCTTTCCTTTCCATGCCATTCCATTCCATGCCTTTCCTTTCCATGCCATGCCATGCCATTCCTTACCTTGTCATGCCTTGCATTTTATTTCCTTCCCAAGCCATGAATTTCCTTTCCATGCCATGTCATACCATGCCTTTCCATTCCTTGGCTTGCCATGCCATGGCATTCCTTCCCTTTCCATGCCATGCCATTCCATGGCATGAATTTCCTTGTCATGCCATGCATTTCTCCATGCATGCCATGCCAAAGTGTCCAAAACATGATTTTTAACTAGCATCCACATACGAAAGTTCCACATTTCAATTTGCATGTTTAAACAAATCACAAAGATATCATCATCATAAACACATATAACAATAAAAATAATATCCCACAATACATAAATAGTTCCATATGTATACATATAAAATGTCTATATGACTCTAACTAAACTCAACAAATACTAAGAAAAGAATCACTAAGATAAGTGAAAATCAAATTTCCTTTCCTTTCCTTGCATTTCCTTCACTTCACATGCCATGCCATGCCTTGCCTTTCATTTCCATTGCGTTGCCTTGCCTTTCATTTCCTTGTCTTTCCTTTCCTTGACTTTCCATTACATGTCTTTCCTTTCCATGGCATACCATGTCATGTCTTGCATTTCCTTCACTTGGCATGCCATGCCTTTCCTTTCCATGCAATTCCATGCCATGCCTTTCATTTTCATGCCATGCCATGCCTTACCTTGATGTGCCATGCCTTTTGTTCCCTTCACTTGCCATGCCATGCCTTTCCTTGTCATGCCATGTCATTCCATTCCTTGCCTTGTGTTATAGCAAGATTTGCCTCACCATTGCTATCTTGCATAGAGGTCCTTTTTCCATTTCCCTATGTAGACTTATCATCCCTTTTTTGATCAATCCAGAGCTAAAACATACATTTTTCCACATATACGCTCCCTATCAATTATACAAGATGCATATACGCTTGCTTCTCCACTGCAGCTCGTGTATATCGGGATTTGTGCCAGAAAATACAAAATGAGGTTAGTTTTCCATGTCACGATAGGAGATCTCTAATCCATGGCCTTTCATATACTAGAAACATTCTGACTCAGGCCTTCAGTTGCATTTTGAAGGCTATAAGAGCACAATTTCAAGATATGGAAAAGGAGAGAGAAAGCATTCAACTTTGAGAGCAAAGTTACTCTGGAGAAATTACTTCATATTGAGTCTACATCCCTTTGTCCCTCAAGTTTGTGTTGGAAGATTGGTTGTTGTCATTGATGTCAACCCTAGTCATGGGTTTTGGACCGCAAGATTGATGAAGGTATTTGGACATGAAGGAAAATGCACATGCAGATACAAAATCCATGGATGGATAGTATACGTCATGTTGTTTCCTATGGTATGTGGCACATCACGTGGATCCTCATGGTTGAGGAGAAATGAATTTTTGAAGATGACAAAGTGAATTGAAGAAGGGAGTACATGTAGGCCCTGAAGATAATTAAAGAAAAGAATTACAAAATAAGAAAGTGTCAGGTTGGCCCTAATGTTAAAAGTAAGTGACATAAAATGTATAAATAAACATCTTTATACATTCATTTGATACAAGTTTAATTTCAGAGGTAATAAGAAGAAAAGAAGGATGGATTTCAAGGGAGGATGAAGTCTTTTGGTGATGTGTTCTAAGGTATGTTATTTTCAAGTCATCTTACCATTTTTTCAATAATTTTATTCTAGAATGATTCAGATGGTGAAATCACTATGGTATTGAGAATACCTATCAAGGTATCTATGGTAAAAAATTTATCTCTTGATTCTCTATAATTATGGAGATACACTCTGTGGAAGATAGGGTTTGTGACTAGTCCTGAAGCTAGTCAATAAACAAGTGTTTTGGGTAAAACAATCATAACTTCTTCATCGAGAATCCAAATGAAGTGGGATAAATTTCATTGGAAAGAATACGGAATGTAGTTTCTTGTGTGCAAGTTTCTAAATTGGATGTTAATTATTGAGCGCAGGGCATTCTGTGCAAGTTCACTCTCCTAAATAGACCAGAATTGAATAAAGTCTACCATTCTTTCTATAACCTCTTTTTGGGGAGGATTCAAGGAGTGAAAATTGGAGGAGTTTTAGAGAACGCATTGAGTAATATTATCTACAGGATCAAAGTACTCCAAGAATTGAAGAATTGCGGAAATTGAAGAAGTCTCAGGAAGAATTATTAGGTTCTATGTGATGATTGGTTGATGGTGATGATTTAATGTAAAGTTTTATTATCTCTCATATATTCTTGGGTGGAAGGAAGGGGCAAGGATGGAGAGTTAAAATCTCTCTTGATATTGGAGGATTGTATCTTCCTCTTAGAGGTTTATCCCTCCCTTGACATTTGTAAGTTGTAGCTACCTTTGGAAGTCATTGCCTCCCTTGAACAATAACTATTGATTATTTCTCATATATTGTGCATGGTGTATTGTGGTGTATTGGTGTAACTCTTATACTATTGTTCATTTCTCATTGGATATAGTTGAATGGTTTAAGTATAAGTTCAAAAAGGTTTTAAATTGTACTTGATATTGATTCACCCCCCTCTCAGTATCAACAATTGGTATCAGAGCAGGTTACCTTCAGTACAGTTTAACCACTGAAAGGAAGATCCTAAGAAGAAATGGAAGACAAAATTCCAAATGGGATTCCACCATTTGATGGAAGCAATTTTGAATACTGGACTAATAGAATGGAAACTTACTTGAAATATCTTGGGGCAGATGTTTGGTTCTCAGTTGCTTCAGGATACAATGCTTTGAAGAAACCAAAGAATGCATCTCAGAAGGAAGCAAAAAGGAACAACAAATTGGCAATAGATACCATCCTGGATGGATTGACAGATTCAGTGAAATCCACGGTGCGATCATGTTCATAATCAAAAGAGATTTGGGACAAGCTACAAGACCTTTATGTAAGGGAAGACGCAGAAGAAGAAGAAGAAGAAGTTGAAGAAAATTACAACATCTCATATTTCAAAGAAGAAAATAGAGGTCAATTATTTTTCTTTAAGTGTGAAGGAGTAGGTCATTTTGAATTTGAATGTCCTCATCCAAGGATTGAAATAAATGACACTGAAGAAGAAAATTCCAATGAAGAATAAGAAAATCATGAAGAAAAAATTATTCAACAAGAAGATGAGAATCTTAAAAAATTGAAGCATGTTGAGATTGAA
>ML776774.1:182294-243069 GCA_009831015.1 Picea engelmannii
TCCAAGGATTGAAATAAATGACACTGAAGAAGAAAATTCCAATGAAGAATAAGAAAATCATGAAGAAAAAATTATTCAACAAGAAGATGAGAATCTTAAAAAATTGAAGCATGTTGAGATTGAAAATAGCAAGCTCAAAGACATGCAAAGAAAACTGAGAAGTGAATTTGGTAGTTGTGAAAAGATAGTTGTAATCTTCATGAAACAATTAGAAGACTTTGAGAAACTAAGAGAAGAAACCATTTCCTTGAAAACTCTACTCAAAGAAGAAAGAAGAATAGGAGAAGTAAGGAATGTCGAAATGATGAAGAAAGAAGAAGATTGTGAGAAACTTGAACAAGAAGTTGTCTCATTGAAGAAGAGCTTAAGAAACTCTCAAGTTCCAAAAGACTTAACACATCTTGGATGCATGGGTGAAACTTCATACAAAGAAGATGACTATACCAACAAGAAGGTTGAATAAAGAGCTACACAGATAGTTGATGAGAAGTGGACCAGGATACCAGAAAGAAGGAATGATTACGAAAGAGATGAATATCCAAGAAGACCTCTTACCTTCAGGAATCAAAGAAGCTTCAATCAGTATAAAGGAAACTACAGAAGAATAGATCATGAACCCAGATGGACTACATCACAAATAAGCCCACTTACTCCAAGGTATCAAAATTTCTTTCTTGGTCATTGTTATACTTGAAAAAATTTTGCACATAAGGCAATTAATTGCATACTTAATGAAAGGAACACATACGCAAGAAACATGAATGGTGTAAATAGAAGATATGGAAATAATCATGGATTTGTCAATAGAAGTTATAATTCATTTTCCCCATTGATGGAAAAAAATATTGCATGCTACAAATGTAATTATCTTGGTCACAAAGCACGATATTGTAGATATATGAATGAAGATGTCCCTATGCCAACCACAGTATGGAGAAGGAAAGAGATTCAAAACAATGAAGATTGTCGAATAACATTGACCACTGAAGAATGTAAAGAAGAAGATGAATGGTACATAGATAGTGGATGTTCTTTACACATGACCGGAGATCAAGACAAATTCATCAACTTGAAGAAAAAGGGTGGAAATGTTGCATTTGGAGATGACTCATATACCAAAATACTTGGAAAAGGAACTATAAAGATTGGAAGTGAAAATGTAAAAGCAGGAAAATTCCTATTGGTTGAAGATTTGAAGCATAATCTCCTCAGTGTCAACAAAATATGTGATCAAGGATACACTCTTACGTTTGACTCCCGAAAATGTAAAATCAGAGAAAATAACTCAGGAAGATTGGTTGCAACTGGAACAAGAAGACTGAACAACATATACATCCTAGACATGAATAAGAGAGAGAAGACATAATCCACACAAAAGGATTCCAAGGAATAAAAAGTCCCAAAGACCAAAAATAAGGATGAAGTATTATTGAGTGCCACATGTTTAGGGGGAGCAACCCCAAAGAAGAAGGTTACCTTTTGCCATTAATCTCAAGGGGAGAAGCCATACCATTTTCCATTGATGTCAAAGGGGGAGATAAATTGGGATCATGATGATAGGGGGAGGATGAGTGTTGCCATCAATAACAAAAAGGGAGATTGTTGGAAGATTGGTTGTTGTCATTGATGTCAACCCTAGTCATGGGTTTTGGACCACAAGGTTGATGAAGGTATTTGGACATGAAAGAAAATGCACATGCAGATACAACACCCATGGATGGATATTATACATCATGTTGTTTCTGGTGGTATGTGGCACGCCATGGGGATCCTCATGGTTGAGGAGAAATGAATTTTTGAAGATGACAAAGTGAATTGAAGAAGGAAGTACATGTAGGCCCTAAAGATAATTAAAGAAAAGAATTACAAAATAAGAAAGTGTCAGGTCGGCCTTAATGTTAAAAGGAAGTGACATAAATGGTATAAATAAACATATTTATACATTCATTTGATACAAATTGAATTTCATAGGTAATAAGAAGAAAAAAAGGCTGGATTTCAAGGGAGGATGAAGTCTTTTGGTGATGTGTTCTAAGGTATGTTATTTTCAGGTCATCTTACCATTTTTTCTATAAATTTTTTTATAGAATGATTCATATGGTGAAATCGCTATGGTATTGAGAAGACATATCAAGGCACCTTTGGTAAAAATTTCATCTCTTGATTCGCTATAATTATGGAGATACACTATGTGGAAGATAGGGTTTGTGACCAGTCCTGAAGCTAGTCAATAACAGGTGTTCCGGGTAAAACAGTCATTACTTTTTCATAGAGAATCCAAATGAAGTGGAAAAAATTTCATTGGAAAGAGTACAAACTATAGTTTCTTGTGTGAGAGTTTCAGAATTTGATGTTAATTATTGAGCGCAGGGCATTCTGTGCAAGTTCACTCTCCTAAATAGACCAGAATTGAATAACGTCTACCATTCTTTCTATAACCTCTTTTTGGGGAGGATTCAAGGAGTGGAAATTGGAGGAGTTTCATAGAATACATTGAGTAATATTATCTACAAGATCTGAGTACTCCAAGAATTGAAGAATTGCAAAAATTTAAGAAGTCTCAGGAAGCATTATCAAGTTCTATGTGATGATTGGTTGATGGTGATGATTTAATGTAAAGTTTTATTATCTCTCATATATTCTTGGGTGGAAGGAAGGGGCAAGGATGGAGAGTTAAACTCTCTCTTGATATTGGAGGATTGTATCTTCCTCTTGGAGATTTATCCCTCCCTTGACATTTGGAAGTTATAGCTACCTTTGGAAGTCATTACTTCCCTTGAACAATAACTATTGATTATTTCTCATATATTGTGCATGGTGTATTGTGGTGTATTGGTGTAACTCTTATACTATTGTTCATTGCTCATTGGAAATAGTTGAATGGTTTAATTATAAGTTGAAAAAGGTTTTAAATTGTACTTGATACTGATTCACCCCCCTCTCAGTATCAACAGTTTGAACACAGTGTTCATCCCCCAAGCTCTTCCCTTATTGTTGAGAGGACCTCTTTGCCTCTTTCTCATGAGATTTCCTTTGGTGGAGGATTGAAGTGGTGGAGACCTAGTTGGAAGGAACTTGGTTTCTTGGTTTCAAACCGTGCCGACATGGAAGTCTGTAATGTTGATGCTTCTGCTGATCAATTATTAATATAAATGCTCCTTTCCCATCCTATTGGTATCTCGCAAATATATGATTATTATCCATGGGCATGTTTGCAATGTCTATTAATGGATTATGTTATCTGATGTGATAACTCCTTTTATATCATCACTATATACTTGCTTCACTTGTTTGTTGAGAACTTATTGCAGGTATAAAGCTTTGGGTCAAAGTGATCAACAGTGGAACATCATCAAACGTTGGATCGAGGTAGGCCTCTTTCTTGTATTGCACATTAGTCCATATAGCATATGTTGGAATTGAGTTGATTTCTACAATCACATCTGTCTATTGTGGTTTACCCTTGGATATAGCGAGTTTTTCCCTTGTAACAGAAATGGCGACCATACTAAGGAGAGATCTTCCTTCTAAGGGTTGAAGTACTTTTTCTTCTTACATTTCTCTTTTTCCTTTGTGTTTCTTATCGTATCACTGCATGACATATCCTTTTCACTCTAAGGCTAAGTTTTTAGCCTTTTACCCTTGCCTGGCCTTGTTTTAAAGCATATACACCCTTTTTTCCTTGACAATAGCATATACACACTTGTTGTCTCACTGCAAGAAGCATATATACGCTATGTTCTCCTGAACATACATGTATACCACTTCCCCTTGCTTGTTTGCTTGGTTGAGTGACTGTTGGGTAGGATTTAAAGATTGTTGAGCCTTCTTAGGTCTCTGTAGTGTCTGTTGATATTATATGGGATGACAGGAAATCTATCTGGAGTTGAATTTTTGGGTGTGGTCTTTCTCTTTGTTTTCTATTTTTAATTTTTCCTTGGCTTCTGGGTTGTTTGCTTTGCTGCCTAGTATTCTACTTGACTTACTTCTTTTATACACAGTAGAATTCCTATGTCAAGTTGCTTATCATTCCATGCATTTTCTTTTTAGAATATTGAAAATACAAAAATAATAGGCATTTTACATTGGTTGGCATTTTTGTCTTTGAATTTTTATCATTATCTTAGCACATTTAGCGAAAGATTGTATTTTACTTCTGAATTACAGATTTGAAATTGAAGACTGCACTATTTTTATTAGCATATAATTCATTGAAACGTTAAAGATAGACTTTGCATTATATCCATATTTATTTTCTGGCAGAGTCATAACACCATCAGTTTCACTTCCATACCTTTTTGAGTAACCACGACCAGTAAAATTTACGCTTTAAACTAAAATTGATTAGTCACGATTTTATTTTTAGGGTGCACAAACTAGCTTAGGATTTAGTGCCTTTGAATAGGATTTTGTGAGTAAACTTCTCCAAGGCAATTAAATAAACATATGTGTCTGAGACAAGGAGTTGAGAAGTCCATTGTGTAATCGGTAAGATCAGGAGGCTTCTCTCAGACGACAAGCCATCTATTCACACTTTGGGATTCGTGCAGTGCCTTGGATTCCATTAGCCTTATTGGTGGTTTCTTGACCTTTGTCAATAGTTTTTCATCATTGGATGCTATTCAGATGGTCCTTTTCGTGTACCGCTTGCATTTGGCACATGCGAAAGACACATAGGTTCGTTGGTTTCTGAACATGTTCTTCGTCTGATCTCCACCAAATCATGAAGCTCCTTCTTTGTTCCTTGTGTTGACTGATGAGAGATGCCTCAATGCTCTCCTTTCAGCGGGTCTCTTTCCATCGACTTCAGCTCCTTTATTTTGGATATGAGACCTAGAGTGTTATGAGTACCTTGAGGCTTGTAGTCATTAGTGGCAGGCTCTCTCACCATTTCCAGATGGGAATACATCAATGTCTCTTGATTAATGGATCTCTCAAACGTTCGACTCTAACTCCTTTATTCAAATTTGTAGAGATGTACTCAGTGCCTTGATACCTACTTTCATTATCAATAGGTTGTCTCGCGTTTGTTAATGGTATACTTCAATGACCGATAATCAAACAATGTCTCATCGTGTTCGACCTCAACTCATTTATTCACATGATGTAGACTTGCACCATTGGCGGATAGTGTAGAAGACTTGAAGACATCACTATGTGGCCACAACTTTCCTAAATTGTTGCTTCCATTTCATTGAACCAATACCTATTTGACTTCAGTGATCATGGGATATCAGATTGTACTCCATGGTATATAGATATATTTAGATTGATTTTTGAGACTCCTTTCACTAGGCCTTGTTCGTGACTATGACAAATTTTGGCATATAATCGCATTTGTATTTTCCTATTCATGGCCATGAACACTTGTTTGGTATATTTTCCACATGGATCTGCATTGTATACTTGGAAACCATGCATGCAAAGTTAGTACATAATGTAATGAGAAATTGAGTTCATCTAGATAGTTCTCTACCACTCCACTTCTGGGTTATTTATAATGTATTTCGACCATCGCAGATACTCCTTTGATCTCACACATTAGGGGGAATTTGTTATAGCAATACTTGCCTCACCATTTCTATCTTGCATAGAGGGCCTTTTTCCATTTCCCTATGTAGACTTATCATCCCTTTTTTGATGAATCTAGAGCTAAAACATACATTTTTCCACATATACGCTCCCTATCAGTTATACAAGATGCATATATGCTTGTTGCTCCACTGCAGCTCGTGTATATCGAGATTTGTGCCAGAAAATACAAAATGAGGTCAGGTTTCCATGTCACGACAGGAGATCTCTGATCCTAGGCCTTCCATATACTGGAAATGTTTTGACTCGGCCCTTCAGTTGCATTCTGAAAGATATAAGAGCACAATTTCGATCTATGGAAAAGGAGAGAGAAAGCATTCAACTTTGAGAGCAAAGTTACTTTGGAGAAATTACTTCATATTGAGTTTGCATCCCTTTGTCCCTCAAGTTTGAACACAGTGTTCAGCCCCCAATCTCTTCCCTTATTGTTGAGAGGACCTATTTGCCTCTTTCTCATGAGCTTGCCTTTGGTGGAGGATTGAAGTCGTGGTGACCTAGTTGGAAGGAACTCGGTTTCTTGGTTTCGAACTATGCCAACATGGAAGTCTGTAATGTTGACGCTTCTGTTGATCAATTATTAATAGAAATACTCCTTTCCCTTCCTATTGGTATCTCACAAATATATGATTATTATCCATGGGTGTGCTTGCAATGTCTATTAATGGATTATGCCATTTGATGTGCTAACCCTTTTTTTTATCATCACTATATACTTTCTTTTCTTGTTTGTTGAGAACTTCTTGCAGGTATAAAGCTTTGGGTCAAAGTGCTCAATAATGGAACATCATCAAACGTTGGATCGAGGTAGGCCTCTTTCTTGTATTTCACATTATTCCATATAGCATATGTTGGAATTGAGTTGATTTCTATAGTCACATCTATCTATTGTGTTTTACCATTAGCAATAGAGAGCTTTTCCCTTGTAACACATTACCTTTCCATTGCATTTCCTTGCATTGTCTTGCCATGCCTTTCCATGCCATGCCTTTCCTTTTCATGCCATGCCATTCCATGCCTTCCATTTCCTTCATTTCCCATGCCATGACTTTCCTTTCCATATCATTCCATGCCATGCCTTTCCTTTCCATATCATTCCATGCCATGCCTTGCCTTTCATTTCCTTTCCATGCCATTCCATGCCATGACATGATATGACATGCCTTGCCTTACCATTCCTTTCCTTGTCTTGCCTATCCTTTCCATGACATGCCATCCCATGCCTTTCATTGCATTCACTTTCCATTCAATGTATTGCCTTTCCATGCCATGTCATGTCATACCTTGCATTTTATTTCCTTTCCATGCCATGCCTTTCCTTGCCTTGCATTTCCTTAACTTGACATGCCATAACTTTCCTTTCCATGCCATGACATGCCATACCTTGCCTTTCCTTTCCTTTCCATGCCATGCCTTTCCTTGTCATGCCATGCCTTGCATTTATTTCACTTTCCATGTCATGCATTTCCTTATCGTTCATTTCTTTTCCATGCCATGACATGCCTTGCATTTCCTTTCCATTTTATACAATGTCATGCCATGATATGCCATGACATGCCTTTCCTTGCCTTTCCTTGCCTTTCCTTGCCAATCCATTCCTTGCCTTTCCATGCCATGCCATTCATTTCCTTCTCTTTCCATGGCTTTCCTTCCCATGCCATGGCTTTCCTTGCCATGCCATGGCATGCCTTTCCTTTCCATTCCATGGCTTTCCTTGCCATGCCATGGCATGCCTTTCCTTTCCATGCCTTGCCTTTCCTTGCCTTGCCAAGCCATGTATTTGTTAGAAAAAAATGATCACGAAGAAATAAAATAAGAAAAATGAAGAAATAAAACATAGAAGATACACAATACAATAGACACAAATATATGTGGTTCACCCAATGTGGGCTATGTCCACAAGAGAAATTTTCAGGTCCTTCCTTATTTCTCTCCAGGAAAATGAAGGGATACAACCTACAACACACCTGTTGTAATTTCATCTTCTTTCTCTCACATTATCCTCTCTCGGGATATAATATTCACGATAATACATAGCCACAATACAATTCCCTCATAAAAGAGGGTTTCCTTGTAGGAAAAAAAAACTCTAAAAATAATGCTACCGTCAAATCTGTGACCTTATAATGAATGGTCCATATTGACTACGAAATTACAATATTTTACAAGGTAATTTTTCCCAATATTTTTCTTTGGGGGTGCTTCCCCTGAATCCCCCACTAAGGAGGGGCTACAAAAATTGTTTCCACCCCCCTGGACCCCCCTAGAGAAAGTTGTGGGGGGGAAATCCCCCCCACACCCCTCGTTATGGAATGGGGTCGAAACATGACTGAAACAAACCAATGAATCAGGAAGATAATCAGGCTCCACAACCAACAACCTTGCATTTCTATGCCATGCCTTGCCTTTCCTTTCCATTCCATGCCTTTCCATGCCATGGCATGCCTCACCTTTCCATTCCTTTCCTTGCCTTTCCTTTCTAAGCCATGCCTTTTGTTTTCATACCATGACATGACTTGTGATGTATTTCCATGACTTTCCATGCCTTGTCTTTCCTTGACATGCCATGCCATGTCATTGCATTGCCTTTCATTTCCTTTCCATGCCTTTCCTTGGCTAACCACAATTCATCTAAAGTGTACTTTCATTATGATATTCATAAAGCTAATTGTTTGTAAAAAAATAGTTATTTTCATTGTTAGGGATAATTTTTTATCCAGTTACTTTAATAAATAAAAAATGGCATTCATGTATCATACATTTTTTTTTCCTAGAAAAAATAATGCTTGTACTAAATGAACATGTTTAATACGTAAAAATTACAATTAATGGATTTATTAAGCATGTAATTCTACAACTTGTTATCCCATCTATCTTAGATACAAATACTTGCATGAGAATTTCAATGTCATAACATAGGCTCTCTTTATTCATATATCTAAGGTATCTTCATGTCTATGTACCTATAACTTTCATTGTCTTTCCATGTCTATATTTTCTTATTCTTGTCACCTCTTTCCTTGTCTTGGCTTTCCTTTCCTTGCTTTTCCTTTCCTTCATTGCCATACCTAGACCTAKACCTATACCAAGACATTGCCTTACTATGCCTTTCCTTGTCATGCCTTGTGTCGCCATGGTATGGGTCATGGTATAGGTCATGTTATATGTCATGGTAATGGTGTAGGTCTAGGTATTGGTGTAATTATAGGTCTATGTCATGGTTTAGGTCTAGGTCTAGGTCTATGTCATGGTGATAGTTTAGGTCTAGTTCTATTGCCAACATGTCCCTAAATGGCTTGAGGAGGCAAGTTGTAACTTGTGATAAAACTCAACCGGGGACTTGGATCGATGAACCATTGGTTGCATTAGATATGGGGCATTAGGTTTTATCTAGTGGGGCCCCTCTACTATCATTCCATTTCCACAAAAACAATTGTTGAAGGATCTCTGACACTAGGGTTTTTCTCAAAGAGGAATAGTGAAATTCTTAACAAGAGGTCCATTTTCAAGAACATTGTGCCAGGAAATTGTGGGTACTGTTGTCTCGTGGGCCTTAGCCAAATATACATGTGGGAGATTATAGAACTCTTTTATGCTACTTGGTTTGGATTTTATGTCCCAAAATAAATTAACAGCATGTCCCTGAATGGATTGTAGAGGTGAGTTGCAACTAGTGATAAAACTCAAACCAAGACTCAAATGGATAAACCATCAGTTACATTGGATCTGGGTCACCTGGTTTTAGCTAGTGGGCCCCCTCTGCTATATTCTATTTCTCGAAAAACCATTTGTTGAAGGATCTCATGCACTAGGGTTTTTCTCAATGAGGCATAGTGCAATTTATGAACAAGAGGTCAACTTTCAAGAACATTGTGCTAGGAAATTCTGGGTAGTGTGGTCACGTGGGCCTTGGCCAAAAAAACATGTGAGAGCTTACAAAACTTGGTCAGCTCTATTTGGATTTTATGTCCCCAGACCAAATTGCCAATATGTCCTTGAATGACTTGAGGAGGCGAGTTGAAAATTGTGATATAACTCAAAATAAGACTTGGATGGATGAAATATTGGTTGCATTAGATCTGTGGCATGAGGTTTTAGCTAGTGGGGCCCCTCTGTTGTCACTTCATTTCCCGAAAACATGTTTGATGGAGGATCTTCGGAACTAGGGTTTTTCTCAATGAGGCATAGTTCAATTTCTGAACAAGAGGTTGATTTTCAAGAACATTTTGTTGGGAAATTGTGGGTATCATGGTCGCATGGGCCTTGGCCAAATAGACGTTTGGGAGATTACAAAACTACATTATACTATTTGGTTTGGATTTTATACCCCGAGACCAAATTTCCAACATGTCCATGAATGGCTTGAGGAGGAAAGTTGCAGCTCATGATAACACTCAAACCGGAAATCGAATGGATGAACCATTGGTTGCATTGGACCTAGGGCATCAAGTTTCAACTAGTGGAGCCCCTCTACTATCATTCCATTTCTCGTAAAATCGTTTGATGGAGGATCTCCAAAACTAGGGTTTTTCTCAATGAGGCTAGTGCAATTTCTAAACAAGAGGTTGATTTTCAAGAACAATATGTCGGGACATTGTGGGTGTTGTGGTCGCATGGGACTTGTCCAATAAAACATTTGGGAGCTTACGTAACTCCATTATGCTTCTCGGTTTTTATTTTTTTCCCCCAGACCAAATTGCCAACATGTCCCTGAATGGCTTGAGGAGGCGAGTTGCAACTCGCTATTAAACTCAAACCGGGACTCATATGGATGAACCATGAGTTGCATTAGATCTAGGGCATCGGGTTTCATCTAGTGGGCCCCCTCTCCTATCATTTTGTTTCCCATAAAATCATTTAATGGTGGACCTTTGGAACTAGGGTTTTTCTCAGTGCTTATTACATATGTTTGACAATTTAACACCTTGTAAGTCTAGACATTGAAAGGCATGGAATGACATGGGAAAAAATGGTATGGAAATGCATGGCATGGCAAGGTGAGAGCTATTTGATTTATGATTTTGAAATAATTGGTAAGAGATATTTGATTTATGCTTTTTAAATAATTGGTAAGAGCTATTTGATTTATGCTTTTGAAATAATAACATGTTTATAACATATTGACCAAATCTCTGTCCATATGAAGTTGGAGAGACCAACTTAGCATAAAACTTGTTTTTCAAAATTCATTGATTTATCAATAAGGGCATAGCATAAAGCCTCAGTTTTCATAACTTGTTGTTTTAACAACAAAAGAAACTATCAAATCGAAGTGTTCACTGGGATATAAGAACCATTACTACAAGAAGGAAAACATTGGCATGCTCAACAAGATTCCATTGAAGACAGGAAGGGTTGAGAGGGTAGTGACATCTCTAAAACACTTAAACAATAATGTGTGGTAGTAAAAACTTTGCAGATAACATGCCTATAATATAATTTAAAAGGTTAAAATTATTAAAAATATAGTATGCCATAGTTTCATAATAGTAAGGAATGTCATGGAAAGGCATCACATGGCATCGCATGGAAAGACAAGGCAAGGCAAGGAAAGGCATGCCATGCCATGGAATGACATGGAAAGGCAAGGCAAGGCATGACAAGGCAAGGCATGGAAAGGCAAGGCATGGTTTGGCAAGGCAATCAAAGTCATGGCAAGGCAAGGAATTGCATGGCATGACATGGAAAGGCAAGGCATGGCATGGAAAGGAAATGCATGGCATGGCACGACAAGGCAAGGCAAGGAATGACATGACATGGCATGATATGTCAATGAAATATATGACATGTCAAGGCAAGGCATGGATTGGAAAGGAAAGGAAAGGAAATGAATGACAATGCAAGCCATGGAAAGGCATGTCATCACAAGGCATTTGGAAAGGAAAGTAAAGGCATGGCAAGGCAAGGCATGTCATGGCATGCCATGGAAATGAAAGGAATGGAATGGAAAGGCATGACATGGAAAGGCATGGCATGGCATGGCATGACATGTCAAGGTAAGGCAAGGCAAGGAAAGGAATGACAAGGAAAGAAATTTCATGGAAAGTGAAGGAAAGGAAAGGCATGCCATGGAAAGTTAAGGAAATGAAAGGCATGGCATGGAATGGCATGGAAATGCAAGGAATGACATGGAAAAGAATGTAATTGCATGACATGGAAAGTTAAGGAAAGGAAAGGCATGACATGACTTGGAATAGCATGGGAAGGAAATGCATGGCATGGAAAGGCATGAAACGGAATGGAAAGACATGGCATGGAATGGCATGGCATGGAAAGTGAAGGCAAGGAAAGGAATGACATGGAAAGGAAAGTTATGCCATCATAAGTGAAGGAAATACAAGGCATGGCATGGCATGGTATGGAAAGGAAAGCTGGTATAACATGGCAAGGAATGACATGGCATGGAAAGGCAAGTGATAGAAAGGTAAGGCATGACATGGAACGGAAAGGTATGGAATCACATGGCATGGAAAGGAAATGCATGTCATGGAAATGAAAGGTAATGCAAGGCATAGCATGGAATGGCATGGAAAGGCAAGGAAAGGGATGACTTGTGAAGGCATGACATGGAATGACATGGAAAGTGAAGGCAATGCAAGGCACAACATGGGAAGGAAATGCATGGCATGGCATGACATGGAAAGGGAAGGCATGGCATGGAAAGGAAAGGCAATGCAAGGCATGGAAAGGCATGAAGTGGCATGGAAAGTCAAGGCAAGGAATGGCATGACATGTCATGGGAAGGAAAGGCATGGAAATTCATGGCATGGAAAGGAAATGAAAGGCATGGAAATACAATAATACCATAACAACCATAAAATTAAGACAAAATTTCAATAACTCATAAATCTGAATTATTTGTTCAATTATTACTTTTACATACCTATGGTCATTCAAGTAGAGCATAGGGATCACTTCTAATATTGATGGTCTCCATTAACGTTGTGTTCTTAGAGTAAGGTAAGAAGTATCATGTTAAGAACCAAATATCAAAATAGCATAAAAACCTCAGAATAAGTACTCAACGCCTTAACAAAGAGAGAAATTCAGAGAATAAGCCTCTTCGAGGGGGGAACCTCCTTATACATCATATGAATCCACGATTACAAGATGAATCCAAATGTAAAGGTATCCTTTGTGTATATAGGAGATTAGGAGGTACAATTACAACTAATGGACCCAGGCCAACATAAGTAAAATAACAATGCTAATGTAATATCCCCCAATTAATGGGTAATGTGCCACGAATTAGGGCTTAACATGTCCCTCCCCTTCAGAAAAGTGTTGTCCTCAACACTTGAGTAGTTATGGATGCTTCTGTATAAAAGACTCATCTTCCCATGTGTAATCTTCAACAGGTAGTTTCTTCCACTTAATGAGATACTCTGAAATTGATTTATTCCTCAAATGATGAATTCTTATGTCAGTGATAGCTTCAGGCTCCAATGTGATTTTTACTTCCTCGTCAATTTCTGGAAATATAGTTTGAACTAGGAGCTTGTAACCTATAACCTTATTTAAGCATGAAACATTGAAAACAATGTGTACTCACGAAGATGCATGCAACTCCAATTTTTGTGCCATAGTACCAATCTTTTGTAGCACCTTATAAGGGCCATAGTACTTTGGTGATAATTTATTATCCTTCATATCTTTATTGAGGGACATATGTTTGTATGGTTGTAGTATTAAAAATATCCAATCCCCTAATTCAAAACTTATTTCACTACGATGTTGATATGCTTGTTGTTTCATGTGATTTTGTGCCATGGTCAAGTTGTCCTTTAAGAGTTAGAGAAATTTTTGTTGATGCTCGATGTGATCTTCCACTACTTGAACCTTATATTTTTATCTGAGAGAATAATTGATGGATGGTGGGTGATATCCATAAAGCACCATAAATGGTGTCATTTTTGTTGCAGTACGAAAGGAAGTGTTATACCACCATTCTACCAAGGGTAACCACTTGAACCATTGTGTTTCTTTATCAGAGACAAAGAAATGAAGGTAGCCTTCCATAAATTTGTTCATTATCTCAATTTTTCCATCAGATTAAGGATGATAAGATGAGCTATGAGCCAATTGAGTACCCAAAAAAGAAAATAATTATGTCCAAAAATGTCCAGTGAAGATGGGATCTCTGTCACTTAAAATAATGTTTGGGCTTCCATGTAGCTATTGAATTGTATCCATGAATGTGGTAGCAACTATACTAGCTTTGAAAGGATGAGAGAGTGCACAAAAGTGTGTGTACTTGGTAAGTCTATCAACAATCAACATGATGACACTCTTTCCTTCATAATTTGGTAACCTTGTGATGAACTACATGGAAACATCCTCCTAGCACTGACTTGGAATGACTAATGGTTGTAAGAGACCCGGGGTCTTAACTGTTTCCACCTTATTTTGTTGGAAAACCAAACATTCTTCCAAAAACCTTTGAGCATCAGTTTTAAGGCCATCCCAAAAGAATTCCCTCTTGACCCTGTGATAGGTTTTCAAAAATATTGAGTGCCCTCCTACCAGAGAGGTGTGAAATTCCAAAAGAGCCTTTTGTTTGAGTTGGGAGTTCTTACATAAATACAAGCGATATTTGTACCATAGTGAATATTTTTTTCATGTAAATGTATCAAATGCATTGGAATCCCACTGCAATCTTTGAATGAGAGTCCACACTTCTTCGTCATTATTCCATTCATCCCTTTCTTTTGTTATCCAATTAGGTTGGATGATAGAGATAGCACAAAGAAATGCCTCAACATATTCATCCTTTCATGAGAGTGCATCTACCACCAAAATTTTCTTCCCCTTTTTGTAGATGATTTCAAAGTCATAACCCAACATCTTGGTCGCCCATTTTTGTTTCTCTTTTGAAGATAGTCTTTGTTCCAAGAAGTATTTAAGAATGTCATGATATGTTTTGACCTTGAAGTGCCTACCTATTAGGTAAGGGCGCCATTGATTCAATGCATGTAGTAGTGCCATCATTTACTTCTCATAAATGGGTTTGTGTAAGTCCTTTCCCTTGAGTGGATAACTTTCAAAAGCAATGGACCTTCCTTCTTGCATTAGAACAACACCAATTCCATTTCCCAAGGGATCACATTCCATAATAAATGTTTTTTTGAAGTCGGGTGTGGTGAAGACAAGATATTTGCACATTTCCTCTTTAAGTTGTTCAAAATCTTGAGTTACCTCTGGAGTCCATGAAAATGCATCCTTCTTAGTTAATGTAGTTAAATGTGTTGTTATTCTTCCATAGTTACGAACAAACTTGCGGTAGTAACCCGTCAAACCAAAAAATCCTCTAAGATTATTCAATGTTTTGGGAATCAGCCAAGCCATCATGGATTTAATATTGTTAGGGTCTACCTTGACACCTTCATGAGATACAATATGACCTAAATACTCTACCTCCTTCACCCCAAAGAAACATTTGGATGGTTTGGCATATAGTTGTTTCTCCTTTAGTAGTTGTAGCACCCTGTCAACATGTCGAACATGATCTTCCCAAGACTTGCTATAGATTAGTATATCATCAAAAAATACTAACACAAATTTTTGAAGGAAGGGATTGAAAATGGAATTCATCAACCTTTGGAATGTGGAAGGTGCATTCATAAGGCCAAAAGGCATGACCAAAAATTCATAACGGCCTTCATGATTTTTTAATGTTATTTTGGAATATCTTCTTCCTTCATTCTAATTTGATGATACCCTGTATGGAGATATAACTTTGTGAATTACATTTATCCATGTAGTTCATATGGAAATTCATCAATGAATGGAATGGGAATCTTATATTTAATGGTGATTTTGTTGATCTCTCTATAATCTGGACACATACGCCATGATCCATCTTTATTGAGTACCATTACCACTGGTGTAGAGTAAGAACTTTGGATAGGTCTAATAATGCCATCCTCTAACATTTATTCAACCATACACTCAATTTCATAAGGGTATATGTATCACCTGATGTTAGGATAAGTACTCCCAAGAATTAAGTGAATAGCATGATCATGATTGCGAGTGGGTGGAAGACCTCTGGGAATATCTTCAAATACTTTGGAATGCTTATCAATGATCCCTTGGAGATCTAGGGGAATATATGGCTTAGATGTTTGAACATCTAGTGAGCATAGTTGTACAATTACACCATGATGCCCCTTTTTCAATAATTTTGTCATGCCATTAGAGCTTACCACCTTATTGGGTTTCCCTGTGATACACTTTATCCCAATTTCATTTCCTTCCAATGAAAATTTCTTGAAAATTAAAAGCTACGGTTCCCAATGATTGTAACCATTGGACCCCTAGTATGAAATCGACACCACCCATGGGTATATAAATCATTGTACTATTCATTACATATTCCCCCATAGTAATATTGATATTATGGAATTTTCCTAAGGAATTGATAGTTCCTTCATTTTGAATCATTACTTGAAACTATGGTGTTGGATATATTAAGCAATTGAGAGATTTGGCTAATTTGCAGTGAATGAAATTATGAGTACTACCAAAATCAATTAGCACTATTACCTTTTTATTTTTGATATATCCTTCAATATTGAGGGTTTGAGGAGTGTTAATTCCAGCCAATGCATGACATGATATGGTGGGAGTTATCTCTTTAGAATAAATCTTTTTTTCATCTTCATCTTGATATGGTTCTTGTTCTTGTTCTTGTTCTCCTTCCTCTTCACAATCTATGTAGAATAATTTATTCTCGCTACACTTATGTCCCTTACTATACTTTCTATCACAATTAAAGCATAAACCGTTTGCTTTTCTTTCCTCCAATTGTTGAGGTTTTAACCTTGTAGGTTGAGGTCGTTTAGAATAAGAAACATTATTCTTTTGATATATGTTAGGGGTGTTCCTTCTAGTATCCATAGCCGGATTTTTACTTTCAAAATTACTTTCCACCCTGAACGCATTCTCCAATTATTTGGGTTCCCAAAGGTTAACATCATGTTGATTGTTATCCTTTAAATTTCCTATGAAGACATCAATAATGTGTTCATATGGAATATATGTTACCTTTATATTCAATCTTTGGAAGTTCTCAATGTTCTCTGCAACTGAACCCTTTTGTTTGAGATTTATCAATTGTCTAAAGAAGGTATTTCTCCTTTTATACTCATAGTGTGCTATCATTTCTTCCGTGAAAATTTTCCAAGTGACAACTGATTTGCGAGAACAAAGACATTGATTCCACATAAACTAATTAGGTTCTAAATATAAGGATGCAATTCCTACAATTTGTGTTTGAGGCACATCATGTAGATCAAAGAACTGTTCCATCTGGAGTATCCATGTGACTGGATCCTTTCCATCAAAATTTCTCATATCGATCTTAGGAAATTGGTTGGTGTTCAACCCAAAGATGGAGTTTCTCTAGTCTTGATTCATCTTCCTTGTGTCCTCATCATGAATTTCATGGGATACATTGTCACTTTTAGGTGGCCTCTCTATTATCAAAATTTTCAACCCTTCCATGATATCCTCTTTTAATCCATCCATCTTAGTATCCATCATCACTTATAGCTTATCCTCAGTTAAAACAATCATCCTTTCTAGTTCATCTTTTGTTAATTCCTTCTTTTTAAAATCATCTATGTCCTTGTGCATTTCTTCACCTTCATCAAGAGTCCAAGTAGGACTGTCTTAGGGATTATTTGGTGTAGAAGTTCCATTTTTGGTGGCATGTTGGCCAAGTATCACTGCAAAGTAGGAATTCCAAATTGGCTTAGGTAGAGGTCCTCATAGACAAGGGAGTGTCGAGTGATATAGCTCTTTGATATATGTACAAGGTCCAACAATAGTACTCGGCCCAATATCTCAGGGCACTAACTAAGGAGGCTTGACCATTCCGTTAGTTTTACTATCCAACTACCAAGGTACTAGAGAGTGATCTCCCCAAGTGTTTCTCTCGATGTACTATAGAAACAAGATGGCCAAATGGTTTATTCGGTTGGTCTCTGGATTCTAGGGGGTCTCCCGATATATGCTAGGTACGTGGGAGCTCAAATATGGAGTAATTTTGTCTAATGTGAAACCATTCGAAAGGGGCCTTCCAATATACTCTAGGTACTTGGAAGAACCACATAGTCCTCGGGTTGTAGTGCTAATAAGTTATAACAACTCTTACATTTAAAGGCATAGGAATACGTATGTACCTAAAAAACCATAAGATTATACAAAATCTATGTGATACGCCTTTTATCCCAATTTATTCCACTTTTTGAATCACCCCAATTAGACCTTCTAGTCAAAAGATATGTAAACTTCCAAAAACAAATGCACCTTTTAAAACCTTGATTTGGAGATTGTTTTGCCATCTAACCTTTCTTCTATTGTAGCTCTGCAATTTATGTTCTTCTGAGTCTAAAATTTCTACACGAGGTAGCTTGATGTGTCTTCTTTCCAACCCCACATGTTGTACCAATATTAGATTCTCCAATATAATTTTATGATAACTTTCCCAACATGTGTTGATTTGTTTCCCTTTCAGGAGAGAGAACTTTTACAGACTTCCATGTGTCATTGTCTTCACTTCATAACTTTAAATTTCTACCCTTACAACTTCAGTCTATACCCTAACCAATGGAATAGGTCTCACTCAATTTGGAGGTATGTAGCTTCATATATAACAGTTTTCCCAAGAACACCTATTTTAGACTAAAATCTAGACAAGCCAAAAACCCTAATTTCCTTAGGGAATAAATTTCAGAGTATAATGAAAAAAGGGATTAAATTTTTAAAAATTATACTTCACTATTCCTCCTTCGTACTTTAAAAATTTTAGAACCTTAAACCAATCCAAACAAAATTGGGAGGGAAATTTCCAAGAAGCTTGTTTCATAGTAGTTTTAGGACTAGTCAGAAACCCTAACTTGAAAAGAATTTATCTTAAAAAATATAATGAAAAAAGATATTAAATTTGGACCCAAGTTATCTATATATGTCACCTCTTTACCATAGAAATTATAGATCCTGAAACCTTCCAGAAATTTTTTTTTAGCGAAAATTCGAAGAAGACTTGATTTGAAGAAGACAGTCCTGAGGATTATCTAGCTCTGATACCAAATGTTAAGAACCAAATATCAAAATAGCATAAAAAAAATATAATAAGTACTCAATGTCTTGAGAAAGAGATAAATTCAGATAATAATTCTCTTCGAGGGGGAAACCTCCTTATACATCATATGAATTCACAATTATTAGATGATTCCAAATGAAAAGGTCTCCTTGGTATATATATGAGACTAGGAGGTACAATTACAAATAATGGACCCAAGCCAACATAAATAAAATAAAAATACTAATGTAATATGCCCCAATGAAGAGGTAATGTGAAATGAATTAGAGCTTAACATATTGAACCTTTGATGAGTTCTTACTTGACATTGTTTGCAGCAACAACCAAGTTTATAAAGTGGTAGATGAATTCACCTACTCTATAATATTGAAATACATAACCACCTTTCTTCTATGTTCTTCCATACCATGTCATATATTCTCATTTAATAACCATCGATCCAATCATAAATTGAATTCCTTCAGAGTCTATTCTTGATCGGATGAGGTTATGATTTCCCTCTAAGCAACGTGTCGACCAATAACCAGTGCCCCATTCATTACCTCTTGGGGTAACCAATGTGTATATGTTCCCTGCAAAAAATTGAGTGCCAACATGTGATTCCACTAAATGACCAAAGTATAAAACATTGATGCTAGTTATTCAAAATTTAATAGAAAGTTTCAATGAACTTGGTAGTACGAGATCTGAGACATGATCATAATCTTCTAAAATACTTTATTGGTCCTCCTCCAACTGGGATAATTCCATAGTTATACGTTGACCAATGAGGAGTGATACACGATCCCATCTATCAAATCATTATGTCAATTCACAATAATCCCATTCATTACTACTACATGGATCACATACGCAAGATATTTTTCTCGTCCATATTTCAACTATTGCATTATTTGATGTTCGAAGTGAATGGAATCCATGAGTGCCCTGGATTGTTTTTTATTCATACCATTTTGATCGATCTATATCAACCAAATCCCAAAAATATCTATGTACATATCATTTCTTGTGTGATTGGTCTTCACGGGTTCATGTTCCCTCTCCCATTACTGAAGAACACCATTCAATAATAGATTTTTCATCTCGAATGAGGGAAGTAGTTGTGAAGTTCATTCTTTCCTACATAGCACTCTTTTTATGCATGTTCCTTCTCCATCATTCTCCCCTTTCCCGTTCCCATACTTGAAACAATTCCAAATGTGTGGTACCTTGAGTTTTATGTGCAACATACACAACCATTGAAATACAAAATAATTTTTGAACTGGCCTATGCAACCATCTGACCAAATCCAATGTTGATCCATCTGTATGTTGTTCTGCTTAAGGTGATTTTAAAAAAACTAAAAGAAATATTTTATTTAGGCTAGGTCATGGTACCTATCATCTCTTATGTAGAAGTGATACTCCTTCAATATAACTCAGTTTTATTCGTTACTATTTGGTCCATGCATGTATATGATATGGACCATTATGTTGACCTACTATGAGTGATAATATTTTCTTTGAATCTCATTTTGTGGTTGAAGGGTGTAGTTCTCAGTAAAATCAACCACTGATAACACAGTACCAACGGGAAATGTATCTTTTCAAATTCTAAAATGCTCATCCTTCCATCAAGCCACATGCACATGATGAACACACATTTCATGTATTTTCAATGAAGTCCTTCATGAAGTCACATACTCGTACCTAGGAAGTCACCAATTGTATCATTTCTATTTCCTTTCCTCCATCAATATCATGTGTGACATATTTAAAGCTTTGCAAACAAACCTCCTTCCTCCCCAATTCATACTCATCACTTACATGTATTCACATTCTCAATAATTTCATTCCACCACACATGGGGCATGTCCCATCTAAAAACTATTTTTGATCAAATGTACAACCCTCTAGCCTTGTACACGAGATGATGTGAATAAAGTCTCTAGATGATTACAACGACAATATAAATAATCATTCTAGCAAAAGCGTGTTATGAAAATATATGTGTGTGTGTGTGTGTCATAATAATAACCATACTCAATGTGATATCCACAATAACATTTGTTACAAATTGTGTTTATTTGAACATACCAAGGATTACATTTATGGAAAGATATTTGGCCCAAGTTAAGTGTACTATGTACTGTCCTGAATCTCTCATACAATTATATCTGTGTAATGTAAATATTTTTTTTAATATAGGGTTCACGGTCCTCAAATCCCCTTCTCTATTTTATTACATCTTTTTGGTTGGAAGAAGCTCTAGTGTTCTCATGCCAGAAATCCTTTACTAGTCCCTTAACTGCTCCAATTAACTTCATGTCAAAACGAGGTAGCCTACTAGTGAAGGCCCACAAATATTTTGGGCCTCTTGTGTTGAGGCTATCTGGTCTATGAGAATACTTTCTAAGGGTTTTGATATTTCATTTCATGAGATGAGAGGTTTGTTGTAGAAAACAATGTTTTCTTTTGATCTTGATAACAATTGATTGTGACAAGACACGTTATTCTGCATTGTGGTCTTTAGAACGATATTTATTTCCAATTATTTGAAAATCATATACAATGTCTCTAATAATATGATGTCTTGTTTCTAAATTTTTGAATATTTTAATGTCTAAAATTATCCTAACATCAATGAAACTTCTAGTTTTTAACAAAGCCAAAAAAAATTGGCATTTAGTGGCATTGGATTTTGGTTCAAAATATCCTTTAATGATTTTATAAGAATGATAATGAATAGTACAATTAAGTAACTCACTTTCAAGTGATGCTAGACTATTTTCATCCACCTGAATGTGTTTAGGAGTTCTTCGTCACACACTCACAATCTAGGTAGGAACGATGAACCCCTATTCTGGAACTCTTGAGCTCTCTATTGTTGAGTTAACAATGTTGAAGTTCTTTCCCCTTCAGTCATTGACGGATCAAATCTAGGAGGAGAGTGGACATGGGATTGACTAGTTTTTGGAACGTCTGACTTTCCAACAAGAGGTTGCGCCATAGGAACTTCTTCACTAAAATTTTATGCACCAGTTGCCTCTCTAATTTCATCCATTGTATTATCAGCTCCAATAAAATCCTCCATCATCTAGTAATCCATAACAAGTTGTCTTGATGAGATACTGCATGGATTGGTCTCTACTGAACTCATGGGTTTTTCTTTTGGTGATGGAGGAGAAACAACGACATATATTCTTCTAGAAATTGGATTTCCCTCTTCTGAAAGCCTACAATTTGATATACATAAATTGTTCGTTCCTCTTTATTCTTCTACCTTTTCTATGGGTTTATCTTTCCTCGAGGACTTTCTTTATTGAATCCATCAGTTCCCCATGTTTAAAGAGAAAAATGGGCTTCCAAGCACCCCACCAAAAAATTGTCTTGGTATTACACAAGAAGGAACAACTAACAATTCCAATTGCAAGTGGAAAAAATTGTCTTTGTATTGAAAAAGAAGACACAACTAATAATTCCAATTCCAATTGGAAAAAATTGTCTTGGTATTACACAAGAAGACACAACTAACAATTCCAATTCCAATTGGAAAAAAATGTCTTGGTATTACACAACTAACAATTCTGATTGGAAAAATTTGTCTTGGTATTACATAAGAAGACACAACTAGAAATTCTAATTGGACAATTTTGTCTTCCAATTCTAAGAAGACACAAGAATACACAACCAACAATTCCAATTCAACTTGGAAAAAATTGTCTTCCAATTCTTCCCATAGTTGTCTTACAATAGCACAAAATTGTCTATGAATTTAACAACAAGACTAAAAAACCAAAAACTTGTATGTTCCTACATTTTGTGTGTGCATATGTTGGGATTGAGATAGATGAGTTAGAGGAGTGTTCTTGGAACATAAAAATTCTCATCATGAATAGGCACATGTTCCTAAAACATGTGTGCACTAAAGCACGTGTGCATTCTAGGAACGTGCATGCATTCATGTTGGGCATGGATGAGCGACAATCATAACTATTTCAAGTAACAAGAGTGTGTGTGCACTCTTAATGAAACGGATATAAAATTTATCATAGAATAAAAATATTTATGAATAAAAATATGTACGGGGGTTTGGGGACAACCAGGACCTAAGGTCTTAGGATTGAAAGTGTTTTGAAGCATAGAGAAATGGTTAGAGAACCAAGATGTGTGTGATTTGGTTGCAAGGGTTGTGGGGCTTTTAAAAAGAGGTATATGCATAGTGCACTTAGGGCTCAAGTCTGGAGGGGGTTCAGGGTTGAGTATAGTTTATTCCTAGGATTAGATGGATCTAGGGGGTTCTAGGTCATGGTATAGGTCAAGCTCTAGGTCATGGTCTAGGTCATGATCATGGTATAGGTCTAGGTCATGGTATAAGTCTATCTCTAGCCCTATTTCATGGTCGAGGTCATGGTATAGGTCTAGATATAGTTATATGTCATGGTCTACGTCATGGTATAGGTCTAGATATAGTTCTATGTCATGGTCTACATCATGGTCATCGTATAGGTCTAGGTCATGGTATAGGTATTTCCATGTCTAGATATTGCTATGTCTAGGTCTAGGTCTAGGTCTTGAGATGTCTAGGTCAAGGCGGGTGGAGAGAGAGGAAGAAAGGGAGCATGAGAGGGGGAGAGGGGAATTAAAAGAGAGTGTGTAAGAGTGAGCGATAGGGAGACAGAGAGGAGGGGTAGAGAGAGAGAGTGACAGGAAGGGGGGGAGAGAGGGAAGGGGAGTTAGATAAAATAAACGATGCATATAGGGATCAAGAGAGTGGGGGTTATATGAAATAGGTAAAGAGATAATGGGGTAGAGATGGATTGTTTGCAAGTGTGAGAGGGTGGGAGAGGAATACCAAGAGGAGGGGTTAGAGAGGGAGAGTTGGGAGAAATATTGTAAATGTAGGAGAGAGAGGAGATATAGTGGGAGGGAGGAGGGGGGTAGAGAGAGAGTGTGTGAGAGTACATATAGATAAGTGTTCCATCATACATAATCTAGGGAATTTCAAACACTGATTGTGAAAGAAGGATAAATATTCGATATAAATAATATTGAATACATTAAAATATTATGCTTACATTAAAATAAAAAAAGTAGAATCAACATACCATAATCATCATCCAACCACATGAAATAATTATTAAATGCTACGCCAGAGAACTCTAATTGTTGTCTTTCTGGAACATATTGTAACATACCCAACATCCAATTGAGCTATGCCACATAAATTTTTCGAACTGCATGAAATTAAAATACACACACAAAAATTTTGTGAAAGAATTATATATAAAACGTAAACATATAAATACATATGTAAATACACAGATTCACACTGAAATAACAATAAACATATACATGTAGCATATACAACAAATACCCATAAAAGTAAACACAATTATAACCACACATATGATAACCCTTAAAAATAAGCACGTAAATAACAATGCAGCATGCAAATTTGTCACACAATTGACACTTATCTTGGTAAGAATATCACCAACTGCATGCATACCTTCCATGAACCTCCCAACCTTAGACCACACTACTCATCACTCTCAACAGTGAGTCACCCCCGAGTTAGGACTAAACTCCATCCGGGTAAAGGGATTCCTAACCAGGCTAAAGGTTCATAGACAACAGGAAAGACTCCGTCTCATGTGAAAACTCAAACTAACAACCTATAGTCCCTCATTACCCACGTGCTTTTCCCACCCAGAAAGTGTTCCCCTTTTCTGCACAATAGTCCTTCGGCTACCCCACTTCCTTTCCGGGCTTCAACAACAGGCCAGACAAGAAGTCTCAGAGCACTGTAGCTGCAGTTCATCACCTTTAGGAAATCAATACCCAACAATTATCTCACCCATAGAATTGCTTATTGGCCTGAAAACCCGCCTCTTCAATATCCCACGGGCCTGACAACTCGCTTATTCAATCCAACTCCCAATCTAACCAGATACACTGACACAAAGATGGCTATGGATACAGGTTCGGGTACAATCATGAATATACTAAAGATAGCTCAATCGTGTGTGAATGATCATGGAATAATGGATGGATGATTGAATGATGGAAGGAATGATGGGTGAATCCCCCAAAATGAACTAAGTCCCAAAAATATGTATGCATGTCCCCAACTTGACACTTGTCCTGTTGGGAGCTACTCTGGCCCACTTGTCCTCAACTTTGGAACTTAGGATAAAATAATTATCCATACTTTATGATTTAAAGAAATATTAATACAATATTCCTTTTTGGCTTAAGCTCCCTAGCTTAGCCCTTTTCCTTAACTTTAAGGCCCCTCCCTTTCCCTAAGCAGTGGAGTTTAGTCCCCCATATCATTTATCGTGGTCGGTTTGCGTGCAACGATGTATTTTATTTTAATTATGAGACATATACAAAAATAAGCACACTGTCCTTTAACATCTAGGCTCTTCATCCTGATCAAAACATAAACATCCTAGCTTATAATAACTGGCTCACCAACCTATAAAACACAACATATACACAAAAGGCTCCCTGGCCTCAAAATCGCATGAACTCAAGTTGTTGCGCACTGTATTCCATGAAATGTGTGCACTCAAGTTGTTGCGTGCACTATAGCATGAAATGTGCATACAAAATATGATATCAAAACAGCTCACCAGCTTAAGTACATTTTCATTTACATTACAATTGGGTTCAGCCTAGGGATATTATAGAGGGAGTTAAGGGTAGAGTATAGGTTATGCCTAGGATTATATGGAGATAGGGGGGTCTAGGTCATGGTATAGGTCTAGTTCATGGTCTAGTTCATGTTCATTTTCATATAAGTACTCACATAAGTACTCCATTGGAATAAGAAGAAAAACTTAAAACTCACCTTACATGCAAGGATACATTTCTTCGTTGCACATATCCTTTATTCATTGTGACCCATGCCTTTCCTTTAGAAGATGTTTGGATTTCTTTGACATCTACGAATGAAATAATAAAACAAAACTCACTCATATTTCTGGTAAAATATTTTTTCAAGAAAGAAAACAAATTATGATACCTACCTACCTCCAACACCCAGCGAAGCAACACTCTATTCTCGATTGTCTTTCTCCTCTCTTTCTCCCAAACCAAAGAACCAATGCTCTTATCTCCTCTCATCTCTGTCGTTTTCTTCTGTATGTTATTCCCTACTTTTTGTTAAGTCCTTATGTCACCCATTCATCAGAATTCAAATTAATTTAATTTTTATTTTAGGAACACAATTTTCTTTCCCATGCTTCGAGTCTCGTCCCTACCATTTTTCGTTTTTAACAACACCGTTGGAATGCACATTGATTTTTCATGCCTTTCCTTTCCTTTCCTTTCCCTATCATGCGATGCCATACCTTGCCTTGCCTTGAATTTCCATGCCATGCCATGCCATGCCTTCCCGTTGAGATAAAAGAGGTTGAGGAGTTTTCTTGGCACATAAAATTGCTTAGGATTGAAATTTCTTTAAAGCATGGAACAATTGTTAGAGCACCAATATGTGGGTGAAATGGTTGTGGGGCCTTTAACAAGAGGTATATGAATAGTTCACTTAGGTCTCGAGTGTGAATAGGGTTAAGGGTTGAGTATAGGTTATTCCTAAGATTATATGGCAATAGGGGGGTCTAGTTCATGGTCTAGGTCAAGCTCTATATCATGGTCTAGGTCATGGTCATGTACATGCTCATGGTATAGATCTATATCATGGTCTATGTCTAGCTCTAGGTCTATGTCGTGGTCTAGTTCATGGTCTAGTTCTAACTCTAGGTCGATCGCATGGACTACATCATGGTCATCATATAGATCTAGGTCATGGTATATGGTCTAGGTCATGGTCTATGCTCTAGGTGTAGGTGTAGGTCTTTCCATGTCTTTCCATGTCTAGGTATTTCTATGTCTAGGTCTAGGTATAGGTCTTGACATGTCTAGGTCAAGGCCATTTCTTGCCTTGTGATGTACCAAACTTGTTATAGTGTGTGATATTCCGAGAGGGTGAGAGAGAAATACATAGAGGGGGGTAGAGAGAGTGTGTATGAGAGTGTGATATTATTATAGAGGAAGACAAAGAAGGAGGGGTGGAGAGAGAGGAAGAAAGATAGTGTGAGGGGGGGAGAGAGGAAGAAAGAGAGGGGGGTGGGGGGAGAGAGGAAGAAAAATAGAGTGTGTTTGTGTGTGTGAGAGAGAGAGAGAGGAACATGGGAGAGAGGGAAGGGGGGTATATAGAGGAAAAGAGAGTAAGAGGGGATATTGGGGGAGAGAAAGGGAGGGGATATGATGAGCAAGAAAGGGAGGGTTAGAGGCAAGAGGTAAATGGAGAAGGGGGTAGAGAAAAATAGAGGTTGAGAGTGATATGGAGAGAAAGAGGGAGGGGTAGAGAGAGAGGGAGGAGGAAGAGAAGGGGAGGATGGAGAGATAAAAAAAACTAGAAGAGGGGTTGAGAGTGACATGGACACAAAGAGAGGGAAGTAGAACTAGGGGAAAATAGAAGGAGGCAGGGAGGGAGAGATAAAGAGGGGAAGAGAGAGAGTGAGAGTAATAATAACAATGAGGAGAGAAAGAAAGAGGTGGTATATGTAGGAGAGAAAGAGAGAAGAGATAGTGGGAAGGAGGGGGAGAGAGAGAGGGAGGATGGGTTAGAGAGAGAATGTGTGAGTGTGAGAGAGGGGGAGAGAAAGAAAGAGAGGGGTCTGGACATGGAGTGTTTAAATGTGTGAGGGAGGTAGAGGGATAAAAATAGAGGGGGTAGAGAGATATAGAGTAATAGGAAGTGGGGAGATGGAGGGAATGGGGGTAGACATAGGTAAAGAGAGAAATGGGGGAAGAGTGGGGGATAGAGAGGAAGTGGGACACAAAATGAAGGGGAGAGAGGGGTAGATGTATTAGAGAGAGAGAGAGAGGATAGATAGTGGGAGGGAGGGGGAGAGAGAGGAGGGAGGAGTGGTTCTTTCTTCTTGATTACAAATGCACAAGGGGGAGTGTTTCAAAAGGGGGGGGGTAGTTCCATATCATTATAAAATTTCTTTGAGGTGACATAGATATTTTCCTACCTGAATCCATGAAATACCATATACTATCACCATTTTGTATCCCCACCACTAGGGAATCCTCAACCTTCCTTTCCTTCTCTTATGCCTCTACTTGGTGCCTCATCTTCCTCTGAGGTTGCGACACTCTGAAATATCAAAGGGGATTGGAATTTGTCTCTTGGTCCCATGGGACTACTACTAATACAATTGGTATCCCCACTCGACACCCTACTCTCAAAATCGTGCCTCTTCACGGGACTATGTTCACCTGTGCTCCTCCCTGGCACAACACACTCTTCCACACTTCCTCTTGGTGAGGTCCCCTTTCTCTTTATCCCAGACCTAAATCCTCTTCATGTGTTGTTGTGAGAAATATTACCCTACCGATAGGTTAATCTCCCCTTAGACGTGTTTTCTTTGGATAAGACATAATAGAGAAAGTGGACACTAACATCCCTTGTTTCTATCTATTCACGCATAAAAATGAGAAGAGGGAAAAGGAAATAAGAGTGCACTTTTTTAGAATTTTGTCGGTGTTGCTCCTTGTTTCTCGAATGTTGGATCTAGTGCTACCTCAATCATGATGTCCCTGCACTTAGATAAAATGATATTCCTCTTCTACTACTTGCACAAATTTAGATGAAACAAAATCTAACTAAATGAAACAAGCATAAACATTCATGTGTAAAGTAAATGAACCAAAATTACGGGAATATGCCAAGCTTATATTCATGAGAAAAAATGGACAGTTACAACCAAGTTGATGTGATACAATATTATTCTAATGATCCTCCTAACCAACCCCTTTTTTTCACTTTCGAAATGCTACTAAATTATCTCTGAATGCCATAAGAACAGAGGCTTGATACTCTTCAGAACTCTCTCCTTTACCCTTGAGTGGCTTCCTTATATAGAAAATGAAGGCTCAACCACCATGGATTATTTTAGGAGTATGGTTGAGGATATGGCTCAACTAATTAGGATCTTCAACCTAGGATCAAGTAAATACATAGGACTCAAATACGTTTGACCCAAAGAAACTCCAACATCCCGCTAGCGGGAAAACCCCCCCTTTAACTACACCAGGGTTCAAGATGTATACAGAGTGAATAACTATCTAAAAGATAATAAATTCTCTATACTACCCCAAACATAACAAAACTAATATAAATAAAGCAAAGAGAGAAGAGATTGGGTAACTATACCTCTAATCCCACGTCTGGTGATGATCTCCTCATGCTTGGAAGTTCCAGTGACTGCACGTCTCCTCCCAGGGATGACCTGCATCCAAAGATAGGAAAAAAAAGAACTAAAAGCATGCTATTCTATATATAATTTAGGGCTAGTTGTAAAATTACAAGTATAAATCAATAAAAGTACTCAAGACACCACCATTTGAGACACGAAAATGTGATTCTTTTATTCATAATACAAAGATTATACCTTACAATCTGAGTCGGCCACTATTCCACAAACCTGGTTCAGGATCCTCTTTACCATGCTCCAAGTGAACCTTGAATGAAATTCTTCTCTCAACCTTATGATCACTTCTATGGAAGGGAATGGGTTAAATGGAGGAAGAAGGGGTTGATGAGGGAATGTTGAGGCAATGTCTCAAAAAATGTAGCAATATCTTGGGCAAGGAAGGGAAGTGAAATTGGGCAGAGTTTCATTGTTCTTATTCTTATCTTAGAAATGAGACCCCAACACATCCTTTTATATGCCAAAATTATGGTTATTCATTCGGGTGATGGGACATAGAAGGTGGATTAGTTGGGAAACCTCCAATAGCCCGTGAATTTCAATGAATTCCTTGCAACTTTTTATTTTTTTCAAAATTTGCAAGCATACACGAGCTATAATGGTGAAACATGCATATGTACGCGAGTTGTAATGGTGCATAAATTGTATATACATGGGATATAATGGTTCAAGGTGCATACATATTCTAAAAAATGTTTTTTTAAGAAGAGCTTCTCAGCAGTGCTTTGGAAAAAAATGCAAGTAAGAGGGCCAAGGCCATGTATGCATGAATAGGGTATTTTAGGGATATAATAGATGCCCCCTAATGTGTGAGGTCATAAGAGAAACTGATGGTCAAATACATTACAATATTTCCACCAATGTACGAGATAAAGTGAGCCCAGGACCAGATTTGGGAGGTGCCATCTGCAAAACAACAATTGTCTCTCTGAGGCGGGCATACCCATGCTCAAGATGAAATAAATCATGGTTGCCAATCAAATACACTACAGATCCATGTCATATAACTATATAAAGTGTGGTCATGAGAAATACACTGTGGATCTACATCTCAAAATCAGTTGAAGATATACAAGTAGAGTATCCATCTTCAAGAAGCTAGTGGAGCTCGATGGCTAGAGATGAGGCCTTCAGAGCTCAAGAAATAACTTCAAGATCTTCAAAAATTGGGTAGGAGTATAATAGGAATGTATAACTCACTGCCCTGAGGTTTTCGATGACTCATCGGGAAAAGACATGAGGATCTCAATGATCAGGTAGATAAATTCATTGATTTTTAATCAGGACATGATTGGACTCTTGGGATGGCCGACTCATGAGGTCAAGAGACAAACTGCAAAAAGGCCGACTCAGGTTAAGTGAAACTTACCTTGGAAAAAAGCATTAAATATGATCAGACTTAGGCAACATGACATTGACATAAGTTCACGATGTAGGAGGCAACGCAAACTCTCCATGTGTTTGGAAGAGTAACCAAATGGAGGAGGACAAATCTCTATGTAGTGAGAACAACTTCCTAAGGTCATACTAGGTCCCAATGCTTGATGAAAAAATGGAAGGATGTGCTTTTTCCAAGGGTGAATCTTTGTGCTACTGAAAAAATATTTCATATTTCCCGTCCCCTCTTTTTGGGATATTTGACTTTTTTGTCTTTTTCAATTTTTTAAAGAGCTTGAAAAAGAATAATAGAATGCTACGTTACAAAGGAGTAACACGTTTCACAAACAAACATACTAGTTCCAAGCACAAGGAACATACTAATGCTCAAAGCAAGGAGACATGTGCAGGAAAAGGACACTCGAGGAAAATTCCTCCATGGGTCAAGGTGTCAAGTTTTAGAGGAAAAAAGTGATACAATTCTTGCAAATAAGGCATGCTTCAGAGGTTCAGCTAAGAGAAACATGGAGTCGGCATGAGGCCAAATATGTAGAGATGCAAATGTGATTAAGCAAGACATGATGAGACCCCTTCAATGTAATTTTGACGAGCCCAAAGAGGGTAAGATCGATAGTTTTTTCACGTTTAGAGAGTCTGAAAAAACTTAAAAGAAGACTCCAGGGAGTAACTTTTTCGGAGATAGTCTAGTTGGTTCGAAAAAGGGGTAAACTTGCATCGAAAAGATGTCTATTCAAAACCATTTTAACGAGTGTGACAAAGACAAGATCACTTGACAATCTTTTCAATTTTAAGGAGTCTGAAAAGAGATTAACTATGGACTCACAACATTTTTCTAAGTTGAGTCTCCTCAGCCCGAAAAAGTGTAAAAGTTGTTGAGGAGAACTCTCCCGGCAAGACAAATCTCCCAAGGTGTACCTTTTTCCGCTATAATATATAGCTTGGAAAAAGGGTTAAACTCATGCGAGTAGATGTTCTTCTGGAACAATTTAATGAGTGTGAAGGAACAAGGTCACTAGACGATCTTTTCAATTTTAAGGAGTCTGAAAATAGATTAACTATGGTCTCCATGGGGTTCCTTTTTCATAAGTAATCTCCAAGGCCCGAAAAAGGTGATATACCAAAACCAAAGAGAATGTCCCTTTTTCAAAGATTTAGTCCCCCAGGCCCAAAAAAGGGTTAAACTTACACTTGAGAATACTCTTCTAGTGAACCGAAGTTCCTAGAGCATACCTTTATTCGTGAAATTGACCATCCAGACAGAAAAAGGGGTAAACTACCACCAAACAGATGTGCCTTCAAATTTGAGTTTGGAGAGGGTGAAGGGAAACAAGATTGCTTGACAATATTTTCATGTTTAGAGAGTCTGAAAAAGGATTAAATAAGACTCCAGGGGGATACTTTTCTCAGTTAATCTAGACAATATTGAAAAGACTAAATACAGTCTCGTCTGATGTTTCTTTCAAATTATAAAGAGAGCTTGAAAGAAAACAAATCATTCTCCTTTGGGAGTTTCTAGGGTGAGGCCAAGAATGATGATACATTAGATGAATGAGGCTCAATATTGTAATCATGACAGAACTAACAAGGACTCCCGAGCCTATAGTCATTATTGACAACATGGACGCCAAAATGCAACAAGGATCTACCTAGGAAATCCATGTAAAGGTAGAATCTACCACCTAATTACGACACTTATAGAGAAGCAATGAAGGTTCCATGTCACACTTCAGTGGGGTCGATCCTATGGAAAAGAGGAAAATACAACGAGATGAAAAAAGTGGAGATGAAATCCTAGCGTACATGCAAAAGTTGGAAAAAACAACTTTTACCAAAGGATACCAAAAAGTGACCCATCCACAAAAAGTTACCAAAACAAAAGAAAAGGGGTACCATAGCATCCAATAAGAAACTCAAAATCGGAAACAAGTGATCACCAAGTCAGGGAAATTGACAAAGGGTGTCAAAAAGTGGCAAAAAAGGCCAAAAAAGTCTATAAATAGAAGTTGACAACTCATTTTTACCATTGCAGTTTGAAAATTAACCAAAAGGAGAAAAAATCCCTTTGCTAAAGAAGTTTATTCCGGGAGATTCGTGGACAAAACAAACTTCTGCTTGGACCAAGTAAGTAAAAAATCATCGCTCTTGCAATTTGATACTTCATTTATGCATTTAATTTGGTTTTTGAGGCGGTTCGCTCTCCTAAAAAGAGCACCCCTGCGTGTACGTGGGTTGTCCAAGGACACCCCGTGTATGTACTCAGGAAGAAAACACTCTACCCATGTACATACATGACTATGGCCAATACATCCAGTGTACACCCTTAAAATATTGGACAAAATTAAAAATCAAGAGCTAAATTCCTTCGATTTTCCATGGAATAGGATGTATGTTCACTGGAGGGAGAGGGAACATGAGGATATATACATACTGGTCGAAAAGGACCTTGCATCCATCGCCACACTGAAACAATTTGGTCTATGGAATTTCTTCCAGTGTCCTTTCATGAGGAAAAAATCCAAGTTACTTAAAGCCCTTGTTGATTACTGGCACCCAACCGCAAAGGTATTCATCTTAGAGGGATAGTCATTGAATCCGAGGATTGAATATATCTACTTCTTAACCAGCCTCTTGAGGAGAGGGGAACCAGTAAATCTATGGACCTTTCCCCCTAGGCCTTTCAACATCGAGGACTACATCTGGATGTACTGTGAGGCTGACACTGAGAAGATAGGTTCTCAGGGGCCGATTCATAAGATCACCAAATTTACTCTTCGGGTGATATTGCTACTGATTGGGAAGATTAATGGATCTGCGGCCCTACACTAGGCTTTCGGGGCACACATGCACTATGATATTCAGTGTCGAGAGGCACATATTTTTTACTGGAGCACAACCATGCTTACATGCATGAAGAGACAACTGATAGAGTTTCGACAATGTAGAAAAAATAACTTTGGGTTTGGCACTATTTTATGTTCCTTGTTCTTTGAGAGAGTTCCCATTCTTTGTCCCAAAGATACTGTATGGGGGTATGTGGCCTCCTTCTCAACTGATGCAAGAGCATCTCTCCACGTCAACTAGCCAGCCAACCAGCCCACGTCAGTGCATGCCTTCAATGAAGAGAGGAGTAGCTTTCATTTTCAAAATTTGAAATTTGAATGTAATTAATGTTGTAGGTTGTTAAGCCATGAGGCCATGCTTTTCACAGGCTATAGATAAGGAGGCCCTTAATGTTTGTAAGGCTAAGATATAGATCTGATTATGGACTAGACAACCCATTCAATGTAATTGAATAGGGTAGGTAGTTTTGGAGGGAAGATCTCAAAGAGCCCCCTCATGTAAAAGATCGAGAGACCTTCTTTGTATTATGATAGTAGTGGTAGCAGAGTAGGTAGAGAGAGTTGAGAAGAGCCAAGACCTTGTTAAAGTTCGTGCTCAGAACACCTTTGTAAAGAGGCATTTTTATTAATACAAACCAGAGAAGTTTTTCCTGCATATTGTCTGTGTTATGTGAATGTCTTTATGTGTTCTTTATATGCTGTAGATGTATGTTAGGAATGCATTTGCAGGAGTTATTTGATTTCAGGGTTAGAGGTCTTTGAGGCTTCACACCAAGAGGGTGTGACTGAATGCTGCAGGTTCTGATAGTCGTGCACAGAGAGTGCATTTCTGAATGTTGTAGGTTCAGACAAAGGCGTGCCGGGAGGGCACAGTAGCTTAAATCATCAAATCAGAGGAAGACCTCAAGGTTGTTGAATACCTTGGAGGTAAGGCTGTGTATGAGAGACACAGTTGTAGATAGAATCTTTGAGGATTTATATAAATCTCTGGCAAGTGGGCATTGAGTAGGTGCAAGAGTGAATAGAAGAACTCTGTTGTGAGTTCAGAAGAAGACATGATCTCTGAGGAGTTCTGTACAACTCTGCCAGGAGGGAATTGAGCACAGGCACAGGGTGCTGAGAAAGAACTCTACTGTGAGTTCAACAGAAGTCAGAATCACTGAGGATTCTAAACACTCTGCCAGGTGAGCATTGAGTAGATGTGCAGATAGGCACAGGAGAAAAGAATCCTTTGAGTTCTGGAAATTGAAGAAGAGTCCACAGAAGGATCTTCACAAGGTTGTTGAACACCCTGAAGACTCGACAATAAGTTGCTTGATCAAGGAGTTCCAGGAGGGCATCATATTTCTCCATTTGTAGGAGAAGGAAGAAGGGTAAAATCCCTTAAGAGATCTGAGTAATGGGAAAGCTCATAAGAGACAACACTTTGGGTGCACAGAATCTGCAGAAGCATAGGAGTCAAAGAGTCCTTTGAGTATTTGAGAAGAGAATCTCAGGAGGAGAGCGTTTTCATATATGCAGGTGAGATTCAAGGTAAAGAGTTTGCAGAGGAGAGGAGCAAAGGTTGAGGCCTTTTGCACTTAGAGAATTCTTCCAAGTTAGGGAGAAGGTGTAGAAGCTGAAGAGGAGCATAGCTGCCGTCGGATCAGCCGAAGAGATCTGGACCGTTGAAGTTTCCACGTCTAGGGAACAATGGAGGAGTGTGCAGGATAGAAGATATTCTGAGTCGTTCGATCTCACTCAGAATACCCGACAGCCATTGGATCGATAGGAAGTTGTGTGTGATTTAATATTTAACCGTAGAGCAGAGGAAGAAAGTCCCGAAGTAGTCGAGCTATCGAGATTTCAGACTTCGGGATTTCAGAGGTCTCGAGGACAAGAGGTCGGGACACTCCATGGTGAAAGTACCGAAATAGATCTGGACCATCCATTGGAAGGAGGACGCGTGTCGCGAGATCACCCACATTGGGGATTCAGACACCGGGACTCACAAAGGTGAGCATTTCAACTTCGCACTTGGCGAAGTCCTAAAAAGATCACAGTCGTCCATTCATTGGGACACGTGGAAAAGATTGAGGAACCCGTCAGTATTTCGGCTACCGAGGTTTCAATTTGACAGAGGATTTTGTCACTGGGGGTCGCACGTCGTGAAATCGCGAAATGAGAGGACCGTCCATCTTGAGGATACATGTGGCAAAAATCCAGGATTTCGGGAGATTTTCCGAAAGGAAGGCATTTAGGCAAATCAGAAATCAGGAATTCGAGAGTCCCATTGACCAGAGGTCAGGCTCTCGTATTGACAAATCCCGAAATAAATAAGACTATGGTGTTATGAGGATTGGTCACATGGACTAGGGGCATAGCCAGAGGGGCTAATGCAAGAAAATCCTTTTTGACAAATCGACATTTCGGAGATCGGAAGGTCGTAGAGTCAAGGACTCAAGAGATTGGGACACTGAGGGTTCTGAAACACAAATTTTCTTGTTCAGGAAAAAAATCCATAGACATGTACAAAGGTCGTGGCTGAGAACAGAAGGACCTGTGGATCGGGAAATTTGAGATTCTAGGGAGGAATCAAAAGAGCCGCTTCGGCTCAAGGGGAATTTGAATGATCCTATGAGTGGACTTTGGCCCGAGGGTCAGAAGGGGTCTGCATCAAGTTTGGTATCAGAGATTGAATATTCTCTGTAGAGTTTAGGCAAAGGAAGCTGGAGGCGAAGGAGAACTCTGATACACACCATTTTTGGTATCAGAGTGAGATTTCATCTGTATATTTTAGGTGAAGCGAGAAGGAAAATGAAGACTGTGGAAGAGGCTAGAAACACTCAAGGGTGCAGAGTGACAACAACAGGTTTTCCAGGAGGGCATACAGATACAACAAGATGGCTACAAAATGCTATATGAGTGTTGGAAAGAAGGACCCAGAGCTGATGAGAAAATATGAATGGGATAAAAAACTTGTTGAGATGAGTGCAAGGATGGATGAACTTGCATTTGATATGCAGCAAAATGCCAAGTCGAGATGGGTATATGAATGGCCCATGAGGATCTCATAGGACTACCAGGAGGGCAGCAAAAAGTTTCCAATTTGCCAAGTGGGCATGGGAACAGAAATGGGACTGTGAGTTTGAATCAGCCCGAGGAGCTGACAGAGAAGATTATCTCAGATATGGATTTGGATCAGTAGATATAACTGATAGAGAAGGAAGATCGGAGAAATATTCTAATGATTGGGGAAATTGAAATATTCCTACCACATAGCCCAGTTGAGGTAGAAATCCGTGTTGTCGATGAAGCAACAACAACAAGAGAAAGACAGCCAGTTGTGACCATCAAAGAAGAAGAGTAGGAAGATGTGGTACTCACTCCATGGGAGATGGAGTAGGAGATGTTGGAGGATTGGTTGAACAATGCGGAGAAAGCCGAGGAACATTCTGAGGAATCGCTCAAAGACTTCAGCCAGGGAGATGAATTAGCAAACACTGTCGTACCAAGGTATATAGCAGATGATGAAGAGAAATTCCAGGTTGAGGAGAAACTGGACGAAGCTAGGATTCAGCCAGTAGGATAACTAGCAGAAGAGGAAGCTAAACAACAGTTCAGTGAGGAGACTATAGTGATGAAGTATGCAGCAGAGTGGACACTTAGTTTCACAGAAGGATATGGCATGGGAGATCATTGTGATCTATCCATCTGCACAAAATGTTTCAACAGAGGAGACTACATGAATAGGGCCAACCACTGGGGCAGCTAGAATAAGTGATCAAGAAGATCAAAAGGCTGATGATAGAGTGAGCAGAGACTGCCAACAAGGAGAAGCTAGGCAAAGAAGCAACAATAGTGCAGCAGAAGCAGGGAAATGGAGAAGATGAACAACTCCAGAAATTTGTTTGGGATCCAGGAGGATTTCAACAGCTGAGATGGGAATCTCATGAGAAAGAGATCATGAATTTTGCAGCTGAGGAGTATGATGCAGGAGCATATCTCCACGTCATCCAGCCAGCCAGCCATCCCACTTCAGTGCACGCATTCAATGAAGAGAGGCATAGATCTCATTTCAAAATTTGAAATTTGAATGTAACTAATGTTGTAGGCTATTGAGCCATGAGGCCATGCTTTGCACAGGCTGTAGATAAGGAGGCCTTTAATGTTTGTAAGGCTGATATCTAGATCCGATTCTGGACAAGACATCCCATTCAATGTAATTGAATAGGGTAGGTATATTTGGAGGGAAGAGCTCAAAGATCCCCCTCATGTAAAA
Organism: Picea engelmannii; assembly: GCA_009831015.1. Classification (NCBI taxonomy): domain Eukaryota; kingdom Viridiplantae; phylum Streptophyta; class Pinopsida; order Pinales; family Pinaceae; genus Picea; species Picea engelmannii. The sequence goes on from ML776774.1 coordinate 219,762, forward strand.
GATCGAGAGACCTTCTTTGTATTATGATAGTAGTGGTAGTAGAGTAGGTAGAGAGAGTTGAGAAGAGTCGAGACCTTGTTGAAGTTCATGCTCATAACTCCTTTGTAAAGAGGCATTTTTATTAATACAAACCAGAGTTGTTTTTCCTGCATATTGTCTGTGTTATGTGAATGTCTTTATGTGTTCTTTATATACTGTAGATGTATGTTAGGAATGCATTTGTAGGAGTTATTTGATTTCAGGGTTAGAGGTCTTTGAGACTTCACACCAAGAGGGTGTTATAGAACGTTGTGGGTTATGATAGCCGTGCAAAGAGAGTGCATTTCTGAATGTTGTGGGTTCAAACAAAGGCATGCCAGGAGGGCACAGTAGCTGAAATCATCAACTCAGAGGAAGACCTCAAGGTTATTGAATATCTTGGAGGTAAGGCTATGTATGAGAGACACAGTTGCAGACAAAATCTATAAGGATTTATGTAAATCTCTGGCAAGTGGGCATTGACCAGGTGCAAGAGTGCACAAAAGAACTCTGTTGTGAGTTCAGAAGAAGACATGATCTCTGAGGAGTTTTGTACAACTCTGCCAGGAGGGAATTAAGCATAGGCACAGGGTGTTGAGGAAGAACTCTGTTGTGAGTTCAACAGAAGTCAAAATCACTGAGGATTATAAACACTCTACCAGGTGGGCATTAAGTAGATGTGCAGATAGGCACAGGAGAAAATAACCCTTTGAGTTCTAGAAATTGAAGAAGATTCCACAGAAGGATCTTCACAGGGTTGTTGGACACCCTGAAGACTCAGCAATAAGTTGCTTGAGCAAGGAGTGTCGGGAGGGCATCATATTTATCCATCTGCAGAAGAAGGAAGAAGGGTAAAATCCCTTAAGAGATCTGAGTAATGGGAAAGCTCAGAAGAGACAACACTTTGGGTGCATAGGCTCTGCAGAAGGGAAGGAGTTGAAGAGTCCTTTGAGGATTCAAGAAGAGAAGCTCAGGAGGGAGAGAATTTTCATATACGTAGGCGAGACTCAAGGTAAAGAGTTCGCAGAGGAGAGGAGAAAAGGTTGAGGCCTTTTTCACTTGGAGAATTCTTCCAAGTGAGGGAGAAAGCGCGGAAGCTCAGGAGGATCATAACTACCGTCGGATCTACCAAAGAGATCTGGACCGTTGAGGTTTCCACATCCAGGGAGTAGTGGAGGAGCGTGTAGGACACAAGAGATTCTGAGTCGTTGGAACTCGCTCAGAATACCCAACAACCATTGGATCGACAGGAAGTTGCATGTGGTTTAATCCTTAAGCATAGAGCAGAGGACGAAAGTCCTGAAATAGTTGAGCTATCGAGATTTCAGAGGTCTCAAGGACAAGGGGTTGGGACACTCCATGGTGAAAGTCCCAAAATAGATCTGGACCGTCCGTTGGAAGGAGGACGCATGTTGCAAGATCACCCACATCGGGGATTAGGACACCGGGACTCACAGAGGTGATCATTTCGACTTCGCACCTAGTGAAGTCCCGAAAAGATCTAAGTTTTCCATTCGTTGGGACACATGGCGAAGATCAAGGATCCCGTCGGTATTTTGGCTACCAAGGTTTCAAGTTGACAGAGAATTTGTGTCACTAGGGGTCGCATGTCGTGAAATCACAAAATGAGAGGACCATCCATCTTGAGGAGATGCGTGGCAGCAATCTAGGATTTCCAGAGATTTTCCAAAAGGAGGCCATTTCGGCAAATCAAAAATCAGGAATTCAGGAGTCCCATTGACCAGAGGTCGGGCTCTCGTATTGATAAATCCTGAAATAAATAAGACTGTGGTCTTATGAGGAGTGGTCACATGGACTAGGGGCATAGCCAGAGGGGAAAATGAAAGAAAATCCTTTTCTGCAAATCGGCATTTCGGAGATCGGAAGGTCGTAGAGTCAAGGACTCAAGAAATTGGGACACTAAGGGTTCTAAAACGCGAATTTTCCTGTTCGGGAAAAAAATACATAGATGTGTACAGAGGTCATGGCTGAGAACAAAAGGACCCGTGGGTCGAGAAATTTGAGATTCCAGGGAGGAATCAAAAGAGCCACTTCGGCTCAAGGGGAATTTTAACGATCCTATGAGCGGACTTTGGCCCGAGGGTCAGAAGGGGTCTGCGTCATCAACGGTATGAAGATGGGCATAATTGTTGCCATGATAGGGGGGAGGGAGGACCATAGAGGCCTTCGATGATACATTTTTTGACTGGTGGGAATGGAATATTATATCGATTGAGGACTACCCCTACTCCGGAATCAACTTTTCCAGGGACCCAAACATGCCCATGCCTCTCGGAGAGGAGCGAGGAGAGATAGGTAACATGATTTTAATGTTATTTATTTTTAAATTGTTTATATATATATCATTTTCATATGTGTATAGAGTACTGACTTTTGTGTATCTTCTATGTACATATGTGGGACCCGTGCACCCAAAATAATTCATGAGGACTCAGCAACATCCTCGACCAGAGGCAGGACCAGCAACAGTCGGTGGACTAGTAGCCGCAAAGGGACCTCCAACCAGAGAGGCTGAGAGGGTTTTGATACGAGTGGAGTGTAACCTCATTGCGCTCACTCGCACAATACCCATGGCCGAGATCGAGGATCTCCCGCCTTCCATGCAACTTCATGTAGTGGGGGTGCCACATACATGGGTCAACTTTTTCGGTGTTTATCCAATGTCGTCGTTCATTATGGCAGGGCCAGTAGGCCTCAACCTTAGATAGGCTAGACTTTATATGTGCCGAGGGCACCATTTTTACATGTTATTTTTTAGGGAATAATCCCAACAATGTATATTGAACCTTATTTTTTGAGGCATTCACACCCACCTATGTACTCGTGACACGTTTTTGATATATATATATATATATATATATATATATATATATATATATATATATATATATATACATCTTATTTGTCTTATGGATCACATTTTGTTTTACAAATGTATGTACATGTGTATGTGTGTGATTCTCTTTCTATGTATGTGCAACATGCCAATCTAATATGTGATTATCTAGAGTATATATCATGTGATTAAATCTCCTAGGAACATGGATATACATAATGTAATCGAAATAACGCTCTAAGAGATGTACCCTAAGGAAACGTCGGTACAAAGTAGGATCATAAACATGGTAAACTCCATTTAATTGGGACACAATCAGTTGAGCATCTAGGTAGACCCAGAGGTGTGAAATTCGATGTGAAAATGTGTCACGGCGAAAATCTATCACTGCATTGTACTCAGTGAAATTGTTTGTAGTGTGACCTAGACAAATACCTCCGGAAGATAGAAATTGGCCTCTAGGTGTGAAAATCAGCCAAGCTGCGGAAGAAAGCCTCCAAGTGTGTTGGCTAGCGCCGTCCATGAACCCAAAATACACCTTTGATTCAATTGACATCTTCCACAGTGAAAAATAAGACATAGATAACTACACGTCCAAAAAGAAAAAAAGAAAAAAATTGTATAAGAACTATACATATGTACAAGAAGTCACCTAGGTGACCAACCTAAGAGTAATACTTCTTGAGGTACAGCCCATTTCTAGGATCCACTAAGGTATCACCTTCAAATTCAACCATACGGTAAACCCCCTTCTTCAAGACCTCTTTCACAATGAATGGTTTGAACTTGCTTGTCCCCAGGGGATCTTTGTCTTGATCGTAGACCAGGAAAAGATCACCTTCGGAGAAAATCCAAGGATGAACAAATTGATCATACTGACACATGACTCATTTCTGATGAGCCTCATTGGTCAAGGCTACATCACGACACTGCTCATTGAGCTGCTCGAGATATAGTAGTCGTCCCTCAAGCGGTGAAGTGTCTGACAGTAATTCCACTGCCAACTTTAGAAAAGGAATTTGACAGTCAATAGGTAAGACTGCTTCCAGTCCGTAAATGTTTTGAAAAGGTGATAAACCGGTGGAAGTCTTCACAAATGTTCTATAGGCCCTCAACATTGAGTACAACATCAAATGCCAATTTGACTTGGAAGAATTGATCATCCACTGAAGAATAGTCTTGAGAGACTTATTGACAACTTCAACTTGACCATTCTCTTGTGGGTAATAAGGTGACAAATTTTCTTCCCTCAACCCAATATTTGATGTTAGCTTGGTCATCATTTCTTTTTGGAAGTGACTGCCATAGTCAGTGACAATCTCATTCAGGATGTCGAACCTTGGTACTATCTGATTAAAAATGAAAATATTCGATGTTTCACCATCATTGTTAAATGTTGGCATAGCCTCAACCCACTTTGAAGTATCTTACTTCTACGATGATGTAACGATGCCCCCTGGTTGAGGCCAGGTGACATGTAGTGAAATCAATCCAACAATAATGATAGAAAACATAGGAGCAGGATGTACCTGCATCTTCTGAGAGAAGATCTAAAACTGGTGGAACTTGTTGACCACCTTAACATAATATTTGATTAACGAGGGCCATCAATAACCAACACATAGAATATTTTGGGTTGTTTCCAAACCAGACAAATGACCACCACATGCTCCAGTGTGACAGACATTCAAAAAAGCTTTGCTTCTTCATGTATAAGGCACCAACAAATAATGCAATCTACACCTCGAAGATACAAAGTGTCTTCGACTATGAGATAGTTTCATGCCTGCTGGAGAATTGTTGACGCTCATCACAGGAAGAAGAAGAGGGGCACTTCAAATTCTAGAGATAGACTAGTATATCTCCATACCAAGGGTCCGAAGATGTGATTAGAAAAATATCTCCTTTGATAGGCAATTCTTTGAGCATGATATCACTAGACTCAATCGAAAGTTTTGAAATAAGTTCGACAAAGACCAACAAATTTTTGGATTTCACGGAAACAAAATCCAAGTCAAATTCCTGGAGGATTACAATCCATCTATTGATATTTCATCCAATGACTCATCGTGTTAACACATATTGGAAAGGGTTCACAACGACAATGACAATGTTCTTGCGAAGAAAAATGTAGTGACGCAACGGCTGGACATCATGCTCTACTGCCAAAGAAATATTCTCAACATGAGAATAGTTGAGTTACAACCCAACCAGGCCTTGGCTAAGGTAATATATAACATTATGCTCGAGCAGATCATTCTATTGAACCAAGACCATGCCGATAGTTGTTTCTGCAGCAACCAAATACAACAAGAAATCTTTGTTATAATCAGGATGCCGGAGCAGAGGAGGAGACATCAGGGTGCATTTCAATGCTTCAAAGGAGTGTTGAGAGGCTAGGTCCCAATAGAATGGGACTCCATTTTTCAAGAGACACATAAACCCTTTAGTGATCTCGGCGTAATTCACAACAAAATGTCGAAGAAAGTTCACTTTCCCCTGTACGATTTGAAGTTGGAGTATCATGCAAGGGGGAGGAAACTGAACTATCACCTCAACCTTGAGAGGATATACCATGATCCCTGTTGTCAAAACAATGAAACCTAAGAGACAACTTGACGTCACGCAGAAACTGCACTTTTTGGGATTCAAGCGAATCCAATAGTAGAGACATCACTCAAAGATTAGTCTAAGATGAGCAGGATGATCAGATATCTTGCGAGAGTGTGATGCTATATCATCAAGATACGCCTCAACTATATGTCTAAGGTCTTGAAAACAAATGACATGGCCCGCTGAAAAGTGGCTCCAACATTCTTCATTCCAAAAGGCATCTTACGATACGTGAACATGCCTCAAGGACAAATAAAAGTTGTTTTATGTTGGTCTTCAGGTTTGATCTGAATATGGTTTTATCCCGAGAAACCATCCATGAATGAAAATATGTCACAACCAGCACATTCATCAACAATCTAATCGATGAACGGGGTGGGAAAATTATCTTTCGGATAGGCCTTGTTCAAATCACAAAAGTCCATGCCCACTTGAATCATACCCTATTTCTTGTTAGTTGGAATAGGGTATGACACCCATTTTTTCAACCGCACGGGGTAGATAAAACCAACTTTAAGCAGTTTTTCTACTTCATCCTTAATTGCTACCTCTTTTTGAGGATTCACCGGACGAAGCTTCTATCAGACCAACTTGGCATCAGGATAAATTGTTATTTCATGGTCAACAAATATTAGGTCTATACCTGGAATTTCCTTGTAATATCAAGAAAAAACATCGTGTAATTCCTTAAATAACTCAGTATAAGTTTGAATCTCTTCAGGGGAGTAGTCCTCTCTGATGAAAAAATTCTTCACAATTTCAGGGTTTTTGGAGATATCTATGGGAATCGTTGTAGCGATACTCGAAATATTACCCTCGGCATAAACTGTGTGCATAGCCAGAGGATTAATAGGACAAGACTTATCTCCATTCATGGTCGAAACAAATTCTCTCACCTATATTCTCCTTAACTATGGAAGAAAGTGAGATCTATGATAAAGATTATCCCAGGGTATGTCGGGACCGGTCAATGCCTCGAGAACCACCTCGTTAGTGGGAAAGATCAAGTCTCAAGGATCTATAGTGGAAAGAGAACCTTGAGCCAAAATAGTCTCTAGGACTAGATATAACTCCTGTGGGGGAGTCATATCGGAGGTGGCTGAAATTTGTTGGAAAATTGTATATGCAACCTCAGCGGTGGACAAGGGAATGGCCATGCCAGGATGCCATGTTCCTTCCATCGAAGCTGATGGGGAAGGTATATTCCATGGATCGTGAAAGTACGTAATTCGAAACAAAGACACTTGAAAAATGTTAGCCCTAGGATGGATAGGAACAACCGATATAATCTTGACATCACCGAGTGGTGGTTGGTTGTCAAAAGTTCCCATCAATGACAGACAAAAAGAAACACCTAAGTTGATGATGTCGGGTTGTGAATTATCAATCATCAGGACCGTGGAAGTCCCCGATGAAGGGTCAGGATGAGAAAAGGAAAAATGGTCAATGGTCACAATCTAGCCCTCATGCGGAAAACAAAAGACCCAAAAAACTGTAGCAACCACTGCATGCATCACATGAGGTCAACTCTTTCTTAACAACAGGTTGTAGTCGAAAGGCACATAGACCAGTTCAACTTTGACACACACGGTCTTTCCTCCCAACTACATGCGGAAATAAGGAATGATTCCATGTGGTCTAAATGATCGACCGTCAAATGTCGTAAGAAATGTAGGTGACAGAGAAAAACTGATTTGTCCAATGGCCTTCCAACACGCCATCGACATCACAAAATTTGAGGCACCCTCATCAACCATTGTACAAAATATGTTATGATTAAAATATTTCATAGTGTAGGCCACTACTATCTGAAATGCAACATGGTAGGGAAGACAGGGTTTCAAGTCAGTTGGATCAAGAATGATCGCTCTCAGGTTACAAGTCTCTGTCGATCCCAAGGAGGATAAAAAATATTTTCTCTGTGAAGGGAAAATATAGAGGACTTCCAAAGCAGACATCTCACAAGGGGTCTGTGACAAATCCTCCACAATGGAGTAGTTATGGGTGGACCTAACATTTTGATTATGAGAATCCTTTTTAAACTCACCTTTGGGGATTTGAGTCATCGTTTCTCCCACTATATTCTCAATCTGGAGAGGAGTCGGTGGATTTGTGGCTTCTTTTCCCTTTTCAACAGATTCTGGCATTCTTTAATATTGGGCCCTGGCCACTATATTAGCCTCAAATTTCATCATGTAAACATTTGCGGCTGGGTTATTACTCGTAGTAGAGGGGGGTCCCTGACTTCCCCCTTCTGCACTCAAGGATGTTGAAGCTTGAGCCAAGTATTACCAATGTGGAAATGGGTTCATCAACATAACAAGTTGTTGCTGGGCCAATAGCTTATAATATTCTGCAATTTGAGAGAACAGATGAGTCAGGTGGCCTTCTGTGCAAAGGTTGCATAGATACTTTGAATTCCTCTTCTTCGTTTTTCCCCCACCAGCATTGTTAGCAGCCTTTTTGTCCCCTTTTCCCTTCTTGTTCCATTATTTCTTATTTCCCTCAGGCTTCTTGTTGGATTTATGGTTCATCGACTACACATTGTGTATGTTTGATGCTTGGGTAGGGGGGGGAAATGAACTTGAGTTCTAGTTGGCCACAGTATGGTGTATCAACAATTGTTGCAATTGATTTGACAATAGGTCATTCGAATTTCCTTCTGTTGATCCCACAATACCATCAGCAAGGGGTACATACTTTTTCTTTACCTTATCGAGAATAGATTGTGACACATCTGGAAAAATATCATAGAGAATTCCAAACTGAGAGTAGATTAGTTCAATTTTTTGCGCTCTCATTATCGCCTCCTGCTTTGAAAACACACCAGACTTCGCTATGTCCTTGGTTATGCAAGGCACCAAAGATTTCAAGAACCACTCTAGCAAGAAATATGGAGGGACCTGGACCTTAATCAATCTCTTTCGACGCCACCATTCTCGGATATGATCGGAGATATAGTCGGCCTTGATTTTCTCAATGTTGGCCAACAATTATGTGCCAACATCGTATCTCAAAGGAAACTGTAAATGGTTCAAAAATACTATCGCCAAGTCATTGAAGTAAGAATACCTCGAGCGATTGAGCTCAATATACCATTTCGTGGAACCCCCTGTGAGAGTGCATTGAAAAAGGAGCAACTGGATGGAGTCATCCCTCGATGACTTTGATGAGCACCATAAGTGAAAGGTTGTCACGTGATCACCTGGATCTTCGCCAGGATTGCCTTCAAATTTTAGAATATCTGAGGGAAACTTAGTCAACATGGGGGGACAACATGGATCGTGACAAATTGGGTCATCAAGTAATCTCGACAAGTATGGAAGTTGTAGCATTTACAGAAATGGTAGTTTAGGTTGAGTACTATGTATTGGAAAAGAGGGTCCTGGAGTTTGATTGACACTAGTTTTCTAGGAAAAGTTGAACTGTTGGGCAGGGTTTTGGTAGAAACCATGGCCTTGAACAACATATAGAAACTGCATCTATTGGGGTATCATCAAATGAATCCCATAATTGGACGACATAGCTTGCACGGGTATTTATCCCTTCATTTTGTTCCAAGGATTTTGGAATGGGATGCCCCCAGCCGATCTGACGGGCATGGGTACGGAGATCTACCTGGGGTTCCATTGAGCATGGAAGGGGTTTCTCCCTACCAGCATCCCTTGGAGGGAATTGATCCCTGCCAAGGATTCCAAAGACCTTGAGTGGAAAAAACTCCAGTCGTCGCTCCCTGTGAGGGAATAGTACCCTGCACAGGGTTCTATTTCCCAAAACTGAGGCTTCCCCCAGCCAAAACAATAGCTGAATAAAAAGGTTTGTTCCCAAATGTGTCGAAAAAATAGAATGACATAGATCCCACTAGCGTTGTGTACTATGAAGGTCCTAAACTGTCTGATCCAAACAAGATGTAATTAGCATTCGATCTGATTGGTTGTTGGAAAGCACTACCAACCAAGGGGGGAGGAGGAGGTATGTGACCACCATCATAACAATTTGTGAGTGGGAAATCCCCCTATGGACTAGCACTTAGGGATTTATCATGCATGTATAAAATACCTAAAGATTCCTACTTTTTACCATCATCCCAGACCTAATCCCCATTATTCTTAAGCAAATACATAGTTAAGAAGATCAAGTGAACATACCTTATTTATGATGTTTATTGTCGATCCCTCTTCACGCTTGGTCTCTCTTTGATTGCAACTCTCCTCCCAAGGCTGACCTACATTCAAGAAAGAAAAAACAAATAAATCCACATGCATTTGATCTACGGATTAATGGGTTAGAGATTTAATCAACATGTACGTAATAAACAATGAAAACCTCATATGGTGGGACGAGAAAAGTACTTATTTATTATTAACTTCAGTAAAGAAAATTACAATGATGAAGTTGACCACTGGTCCATGAATCTATTCCTATGCTCCTCTTTTACTGTGCACCAACTGCTAACACACTTGCTTCTCTTCTTCGTTGAAATCACAAAATGGTTGCAGAATCTTAGGCAAAGGAGAATACGAATTCGGGTAGAGTTTCCTTACTATGATTTTCCTCCTCTCAAATGGGACCCTTACCCCTTATTTTATAGGCTAGAAGGAGCTAGGTATTTGGTCGAATGATCGTCCATGCATGGTTGAAAGGTTTAGTTAACTTACCCAAAGTTGTGTGTTCCGTCAACAATTTTCCTTTTTTCGTGCTTCTGTAGGTCCATGTGGGCTATAGTGGGTCAGCTAGCATGGAAACTATAGATACATGTGGGTTGTAGTAGAGCAAGGTGTGTGGGCCTTTAAAAAAAGTATTTTTAAGAAGAGTTGTTTAGTAGTGTTTTGGCAAAGAAGGAATCTGAGATGGCCTGATGCCAGGTAAACATGTCTGGTGCAAATTAGAGTTATAACAGATGCTCCCTAATGTGTGAGTTCAGAAGATCATCTGATGGCCAAAATACATTATCAATCTTCACCAACGTACCAAAGAAGTGAGCCCAGGAACCAAAAATCGGTAGGTGCCATCTGAAAAATAACAATTGTCTCACCGAGGAGGGCATACCCATGCTCAGGATAAAATAAAATCATGGCTACCAATCAAATACACTGTAGATCCATGTCATATAACTATATAAAGTGTAGCCATGAGAAATACATATTGGAGCTACACCTTGAAATAAAAAAAGAGATACATGTATAGTATCCATCTTATAGAAGCTGATAAGGCCTGATGGCTGGAGATGAGGTCTTCAGAGCTCGAGAAACAACTTCAAAATCTTCAAAACTTGGGTAGGAGTGTAATATGAGTGTATGAATTCACTACCCATAGGTCTTTGATGGCTCGTCGAGCATGGAATAGAGAATCTTGATGATCAGACTGAAGGCTTCATTGACTTAGAACAAAGACTTGATTGGACTTTTGAAGTGGTTGGGCATGAGAGAAAGAGACAAAATGCAGAGGGGACGACTCAAGCTTGGTAAAAACTTCCCTTGGACAATAGCATGACAAATGATGAGACTCGAGAAACATGGCATTGACATAATTTCACGAAGCAGTACGCAACACAAACTCTCCATATGTTTGGAAGAATAACCAAATGGAGGAGGTCACAACTCTATGTAGAGAGAAAAAATTCCTAAGGTCATATTAAATCCCAGATCTTGACTAACAAATGGAAGGATGTGCTTTGTCCAGGGGTGACTCATTGTGCTGCCAAATAAAAAGAAAATACTTTTCCCTTCCTCTTTTTGGGGTATATTTGATTTTTTTGTCTTTTTCAATAATTTTGGAAACCTTGAAAAGAATAAAAGAATGCTACGTTACAAAGGAGGATCGAGTGTTGCAAACATACTAGTTCCAAGCACACAGAACACAAGGATGCTTGGGGAAAAGGGACATATGCAAGAAAAGGACACTCGGGAAAAATCCTCCAGGGGCCAAAGGTGTCAAGACACAAAGGCAAAGTGCTACAGGGCTCACATATAAGGCATGCTTCAGATGGTTCAGTTGAGAGTAACATGGAGCCGACATTAGGCCAAAGATGCGAGTATGAAAATGTGATTAATAAAACACACAATGGTAACGTCCTTCGATGTATTTTAACGAGCCTAGAGAAGGTAAGCTCAATGGTTTTTCATAGTTAGAGAGTCTGAAAAAATGTAAAAGGAGACTCTGATGGGGTACCTTTTTCGAAGGTAGCCTATTGGGTTCGAAAAAGGGGTAAACTAGCACCGACAAGACGTCTATTCAAAACCATTTTAACGAGTGTGATAAAGACAAGATCACTCGACAATTTTTTTATTTTTAAGGAGTCTGAAAAAAATCTTAACTATGGACTCCATCAGGAATGTTATTCTGGACCATTTTAACGAGTGTGAAAGAATAAGGTCACTCGACGATCTTTTCAATTTTAGGGAGTCTGAAAAGATCTTAACTATGGACTCCATCAGGAATGTTCTTCTGGACCATTTTAACGAGTTTGAAAGAATAAGGTCACTCGACGATCTTTTCAATTTTAGGGAGTCTGAAAAGAGCTTAACTATGGACTCCGTGGGGGTTCCTTTTTCATAAATTTAGTCCCTCAGGCCCAAAAAAGGGTTAAAATTATACCTAAAGGTACTCTTCTAGAGATCTGAAGCCTCTAGAGTATACCTTTATTAGTACAGTTGACCATCCGGACCAAAAAAGGGGTAAACTACCACTGAATAGACGTGACTTCAAATTTCAGTTTAATGAGCGTGAAAGGTGACAAGATCGCTCGACAATATTTTCATGTTAGAGGGTCTAAAAAGGGCTTAAAATAAGACCCATGGGGGATACGAATCATGTATGAAAATGGTTCAGGTAGAGCCCACTGCTAGGCTCAGGCCAAGAGTCTCTTCGATAGTCAACTTGGGAAGTCTCCCAAAAGGGAAGAAAACAAAAACCACAGTGTAAGTCCTCCTACAGTATAGAAATCATAGTCATGGCTTCAAGGATAGCCTCATCTGAAGGCAATTCCAAATATGAGAAATCACGCAAACAAGGGTCGACAGTCCCAAAGGGTGAAGTAAACTGACCATACTCCATATGATGATGGAGGTTCTGATCAGGACTAGCAGAGTCTATCAGCAAAGAATCATGATCACGAGGGCTTGAGGATCTACTAACAATGAGATCAGACTCAGAAGGATATTCATGCCCACTTGGACCAAGAGGGGGAAGAAAGGGCTCCCATGCCCCCATTGGATACACCAATGGATCAATTACTGATTCCAAGTCTCAAGAAGGAAAACATGATTGCACGGGTTCCTTCTCATAAGAAATTGAACATCGAGGATAAGATGCCACATATTTAACCCGTGGTGAGGTGGAGTCTACACGAACACTAGGAACATATAAAGGGGCAACCTGAACTAATGTTGAATTAGGATGGTGATTATCATATGCCAGCTGGTCAATAGTGATAATGCTTCCATTGTGAGGGAATTACATCACCTGGAAGAGCGTAGATACCACAACGTTCATAGCATATACATAATCACGCATGAGAAGCATATTGAAATCTAACGGGCCGTGCACCACTATAACATCGACACGGACAATATTCCCACCTAATGAGATAGGAAACTGAGGAAGAACCTACAAATATTCACTAGGACATCTGTCAAAATCCAACAACGCATGTGAAGAAGACACAATCTTGGGAGAACCCAATACTTTCCAAACCAAGGAGGATAAAATACTTGCAGAGGCTCCTTCATCCACAATACATTGATAAATGTTTGTTGAATTAACTTCAACCCTTATTTGAAAGAGTGCGGAGGAAGGAAGATGAGGCTGAACAAGGTCATTCCAATAAAAGGAAACCATACTAGGGCTTGGAGGGGGTGTGCTCGGAGTGAGCAGAATGCCCCCTTGTTCTGAAAATACTGAACCGGAAATGCTAAAAACATAGTCGGTAGACACATCACTCCCGAAAAGAAGAGTGGGATCATCTGATGACTACATCGACATGACCACTGTCACAACCAATGGTTGAATAGGTTGTGAGACTACATGGTATAAAGGAACCTCACCCCCCAAAAGAGGAGTGGGATTAGCTGATGACTACATCGGCATGACCACTTTCGCAACCCATGGGTGAATAGGCTACGAGACTACATGGTCTAAAGGCACCTCACCCCCCAAAAGAGGAGTGGGATCAGTCGATGACTGCATCAACATGACCACTTTCTCAACCAATGGCTGAATAGGTTGAGAGACTACAAGGTCTAAAGGCACCTCACCCCCCAAAATAGGAGTGGGATCAGCCGATGACTGCATCGGCATGAACACTTTCTCAACCAATGGCTAAATAGGATGAGAGACTACAAGGTCTAAAGGAACCTCACCCCTCAAAATAGGAGTGGGATCAGCCGATGACTGCATCGACATGACCACTTTCGCAACCCATGGATGAATAGGCTATGAGACTACATGGTCTAAAGGAACCTCACCCCCAAAAAGAGGAGTGGGATCAGTCGATGACTTCATCGGCATGACCACATTCGCAACCCATGGATGAATAGGCTACAAGACTACATGGTCTAAAGGAACCTCACCCCCCAAAAGAGGAGTGGGATCAGCTAATGACTGGATCAACATGACCACTTTCTCAACCAATGGCTGAATAGGTTGAGAGACTACAAGGTCTAAAGGCACCTCACCCCCCAAAAGAGGAGTGGGATCAACCGATGACTGCATCGACATGATCATTTTCAAAACCAATGGTTGAATAGGATGCAAGACTACATGGTCTAAAGGCACCTCATCCCCCAAAAGAGTAGTTGGATTAGTCGATGACTGCATCGACATGACCTCTTTCTCAACCAATGGCTAAATAGGCTGAGAGACTACAAGGTCTAAAGGCACCTCACCCCCTAAATGAGGAGTGGGATCAACTGATGAATGCATCGACATGACCACTTTCTCAACCAATGGTTGAATATGCTGAGAGACTACAAGGTATAAATGCACCTCACCCCCTAAAAGAGCAGTGGGATCAGCCGATCACTACATCAGCATGACCACTTTCTCAACCAATGGTTGAATAGACTGCGAGGAAACCTCAAAAGACTCAGAAACAGAAGAGCTTGTAGACAGGGACCACAATATTTGTACCTCTGGAATGTCAGGGCACAAATGAGTAAGGTGATCTCCCTTGCAAAGATTACAATGGAACTTAGGCTTACGTCCTATCCGTCTAGGTTTCTAAACATAATTAATGCCCCCAACATGACTAGTAGTGGTTGTTTGCACATCTCCAACATGACTTGCAGAGGTTAGTGATGTGTCGATAACATGACTTGCAGAGGCTATAGACCTATTACCTATATGACTAGCAATGACTGGACTTTTCCCCCCAGCATGACTTGCAGAGGGTGGGTTTGTGCCCCCAACATAACTTGTAGAGGCTGGGCACTGGTCTTCAATGTGACTTTCAGAGGTTGTCGACCTATCTCCAACATGACTCGCGAAGGTTGGTGATTTCTTCTTCCTATTCTTCCTCTTTCTATTTTGTTTAGACTTCGGGTTACTAGTAACTGTACTTTCACCAGAGGTGGGAGAAGGAGGAGGAGAAGACTTTGCTGACAAAGAAACATCAATAGGTTGCCCATGACATAAATTTATTAACTGATAAGCATCAAGAGCATTTGGGACATTTGGAATGGTACCCGACCAAACCGCCAATCCCACATTCAACCCAGGAATGTACAAAGTGGCCATCAAAGGGACACCAATGTTTCCGAAGAAAGGAAAAGCACAAGAATCCCCTTACGAAGGGGTTCCTTGGTTGGTATCATTGGGAACTTTAGCCATGAATATATTATGCATAGGTTCTCCCTGTACGGGATCGTTCAATTCCGTAAAAGTCTCACACACTGACTTTGAAGAACCAATGTTATCAAAACAACGCCTATAAAGAGGAGGCTCCACGTTTCTAAGCAGAAGACTGAAAATTCCTCTCAACCGGCGGAGTGGGAAGTCTACCACCCTAGGTCAGAGACCCAAATCCACAACTAACTAACTCACTATGGAAAACTAGGGAGAATAGAGAACACACTAAAAGTTCCTAAAGGCAAACCAAGCAAACGACTAACTAGTTGGAAGAACAGTTACACCAACCAACACTAGAGCAACTTACCAGTGCAAGTGAAACTCGAATATAGAATCACCCTCTGAGTATACTCTGCAAAGCGTGGTCCAATGTCTACCCTAGGTACTATGGTATACCCCCACGGTCACTTGTGTAAGTCCCTAACATAAAGGTAACTAGGTTGTCAGCTCATGAACAATCACCAGGTGGGTACAGTTGACAGTCAGGTGGACCGCAATGAGCAGGGTATCAAGCCCAAAACCTATCAAGGGTATCGAAAGAAAGTGTTCTGGAAGATGACTAAGGACCTCAAATGGATTCGAGACCCACGAAGATCTTTGGCAAATTCAATCAACGGAATCCCAAGACAAGTCCTCTATATGCATTCCCCACAACGCTTGGTCCGAATTTGGAGGGTTTATCTCCACTACCTTTCCGCACGCAACCTCGTGTTTAGACCCTGTGTTAGAGGGGGTTCCCAGATAATTTCCACGTTACTGGAATTCTTCACTCCTTAGCACAGACTCATATATTTGTTTTATAGCCTTGAAGAGTTTCCTCTCTAACCTAAATCAAGGCTCTAGCCTAATCTAGTTGATGGACCCTACAAACATAAAGTCTAGTAAATTTTAATTAGCGTTCTTTTTACTGGCTTGATTTACTCAAAAGGGTATGCTAGTGCAACTGATGTTTTTAAGACTCTTGCGAAAAATGATGAAAATTATATGAACACTGACAAAGAATGATTATATTTATTTTTATTTTTATTTTTGAAATGCTTTTAAGATGAGAAGAAAACACAACACTATGCTAATTTCTTTTTCTTTTTCAAATAAAAATGCAAAGGAAATGCTAGGAAAGAAAGAGATCTAACAAACTAAGTTTTTTTCTTTTTATATTTTATTCCAATCAAAGAAGAAAGAAGAAAATATTCTAAAAGAAACTAATGAATGCATGATTCATGGCCCTTGGGATTTTTTTTTTAAATGCAACTCATTTCTCTTAAAATTTCAAGCTAAAAATAAGTTAAAAAAGCTAGGAAACACAAGAAATATTTCAATGAAAAAACAAGCTATGCTAGAATCCAACCTAGGCTAAAACTGCTATGACAGAGACCAAGATTAAATTAAGGAATTTCCTCTGAGGTATAAATCTTGATAAGGAAGAAGATGACTGCCTCTCCTTAAAAAAAAAAAAATCTCAACAGGCACGTTGCTGACAGTTCAACAACTAGTGTGTGAACATGAGTTGTGTAAGGTCAGAGCACGTTTACACACATGTAGGCCTTATACAAGACACACATACCTCTGCAATTCTTTAAAAAAAAAAAAACAAGCAATCAAACACTGGAAAAGACTACTGGTATTGAGAACCAGAGTCCCTTGAAGACTCATAAAATTACTTTGACAGAAAATAAAAAAAATTCAACGAATATTTCATAGAACAAAACCAATTTGATGTGGTAACTAAGCTACAAACTACAAAAACAGAGACTGACTGCCTCTCTAAAAAAAAAAAAAATCTGAACTCAGACACGCGACTAACACTTCATCAGCTAGTGTGTCCACGCAGACTATGTGAAGGTAGGGCAAAGGTACATGCATGCAGGCCTTATACAGGCTGCATGTACCTCCGTGACTTCCGTAAAATAAAAATCATCCAAGAAAAGAAACAAGGGAATACTAGTATGGAAGAACAACATCCCTACTAGCTCAGAATTTTGCAGAAACTCAGAAAAAGGTAGTAAAACCAATTAAAAATACCGAACAAGTATCCCCAAAAAACCTGAGAGATCCCCATTATGGTCACCAATTATATTGTGAGTGGGAAATCCCCCTACAGACTAGCACTTAGGTTTTTATCATGCATGCAGGAAAGACCTAAAGATTCCTACCTTTTACCATCATCCCAGACTTAATCCCCATTATTCTTAAGAAAATACACAGTTAAGAAGATCAAGTGAACATACCTTATTTATGACGTTTATTGTCTATCCCTCTTCACGCTTGGTCATTCTTTGACTGCAACTCTCCTCCCAAGGCTGACCTACATTCAAAAAATACAAACAAAGAACTCCACATGCATTTGATCTAAGGATTAATGGGTTAGAGATTTAATCAACATGTATGCAATAAACAATGAAAACCTCATATGGTGGGACGGGAAAAGTACTTCTTTATTATTAACTTCACTAAAGAAAATTACAATGATGAAGTCGGCCACTGCTCCACGAATCTGCTCCTGGGCTCCTCTTTTACTGTGCACCAACTGCTAACACACTTGCTTCTCTTCTTCGTTGAAATCACAAAATGGTTGCAGAATCTTGGGCAAAGGGGAATATGAATTCGGGTAGAGTTTCTTTACTATGATTTTCCTCCTCTCAAATGGGACCCTTACCCCTTCTTTTATAGGCTAGAAGGAGCTAGGTATTTTGTCGAATGATCTTCCATGCATGGCCTAAAGGTTTAGTTAACTTACCCAAACTTGTGTGTTCCATCAACAACTTTCCTTTTTTCGTACTTTTGTAGGTCCACGCGGGCTGTAGTGGGTCAGTTAGCGTGGACACTGTAGATACATGAGGGTTGTAGTAGAGTAGGGTGTGTGGGCCTTTAAAAAATGTATTTTTAAGAAGAGTTGTTTAGTAGTGTTTTGGAAAAGAAATAATCTGAGATGGCCTGATGCCAGGTAAGCATGTCTAGTGAAAATTAGGGTTATAACAATAGCATTGAAAGGGATCAAAGCACCCCCAGCGGACCCTTGCACGAGATTGTTTGAGCTCCCTTCCCCCACACCCATGGTATGTAAGGTGGAGTAGGTAAGAACTGAGTTCAAATCAAATATGATCATCCCATATGAGAATGGAGGGCCCATCGCACTCTGAGTAAATGAAGTAATGGTCACCATGAATGATAATATCTGACCACTTCCCAAAGTAGAGGGAGTCAAGACCACTTGGTCCAGACTAGCGAAGGTGGGAGAGGAGGTAAAATTCCCCCTTTGGTGGTAGTTGAAACGGGAGTATGAGGACTCTCAGAAGAAGTAGCAACATTTGCTTCCATTGCCTCTTGTAAAAATAACTGATGCTCAGAGGGTGTCACCTCAGGAGGGACAACTTGATCAATATTGGTGCTGACAAGTCGGTGATTAGACGGTTGGCTGGATTGAGAGCTTCTGCCTCAAGGTCAGAAATGGTAGGTTCCTCTAGAGTTGAATAGTATCCTCATGGAGGAGGCTCGGGCACAGTTTCCTACGGTCTGGTCACTTCGAACGAACCGTGTTGGTCAATTCTTTGACGTAACGATGGCAGAGGTGGCTCCAACGAAACCAATGATAGGCTTTGAAGCCTTTGTGACTGGCGGAGCTGTTGATATTCCACCTTGTGAAATGATCAAACAACACAGTAAGGATTAACTAGCATTTAAACACCAATAACAAACTAAATTTTTCCTATAGACAAATCAAGCAGTCGATTATCTCGTAGGAAGGATAGTTACACCAATAAACACTACAACAACTAACCAGTGTAAGTACAACTCGAGCAAGGAAGCACCCTCCAGTTATATTATGTGAAGCGTGATACGATGTATGCCCTAGGTACCTTAGTATACCCCTACAGTCACTCGTGTAAGTCCCTAGAATATCGAAAACTAAGTTTCTAGCTCGTAGTTAGTCACCAGGTGAGTACAGTGGACAGTCGGGTGGATTGAAATGAGCAGGATAACAAGTCTCAAAACCTATCAAGGGTATCAAGAGAAAATGGTTTGAAAGACAATAGAGGATCTTGAACAGATTCGAGGTACACAAAGCTCCGTAGGAAAATGCATTCGTTAGTACTCCCAAGACAAATCCTCAATATGTGTTCCTCACTACGTCCAGTCCGGCTTTGGAGGGGTTATCTCCGCTACCTTTCCTCATGCGACCTTGTGCTTATCCCTTGTGTTAGAGGGGGCTCCCAGATAAATTTTATGACACTGGACATAAACACTCCCTAACTCACACTCCAATGTTTAATTTAACGGCCTTGAGGAGTTTCCTCTCCAACCTAATTGAAGTCCCTAACCCTAAACTATTTGGTTGACCCTACAAACAAAATGTCTAGTGTATTTTAGATTAAGCGTTCATTTTAAAGTCTTAATTTACTCATAGGGTATGGTGGTGAAACCAATTATGTTATAAAGAGACAAAAAAAAGGAGAAAATTAAATCACTTGAAAGAAAAATTACTTCAAATTGAAAAGAAAAGCTTTATAACTAACTCTTTGTTACTCAACTTTTCTTAACTAACTTTTCAAGATCCTGTAAAGAAAACCTAAAACTACTTTCGCTTAACTACAAGCTACGTATGCTTCAAGAAATCAAGAAATAAATTGAAAAACATACTCTTTTTCAAATAACCAACTCTAACTAATTTACCAAACTGAAAAGGATATATATATATTTTTTAAATGCTTTAAAGAGAAAAAATGAAATAAATCTTTTTCTTTTTTCTAAGCAAGTAAAAAGGATAAAAATACTGAAACAAGTCTGGAAAAACCCTTTAGCCTACTACGTATCATAGGGATTCAATCAAGAAACCTAGAAGGCATATTTACAATTCATCATCTTGCTTAAAACCTTTTTAAAAGTAAACACAAGAAAAACAAGAAAACAAGTAAACCAAACTCTAAACCTAAGCTATGGCTGTAAACAGAGACCTGGAATGATCCAAGAAAACCTAGAGAAGTGTAAAATGCAATTAAGAAAGAGGAAAACTCCCCCTTTTTCAAAACTTTTTCTTGAAACAGAGACACGGGTTGTTGCATTAACAAATTCTGTATGTACGCGATCTATTTACTGAGCAGAGCACGTATGTATGCGGGATGAATCAAGACAACGCACATACACCTCTATATATTTCCAAAAAAATAAAAGATCAAGAATTCTTAGAGGGCAAGGACAACTCATATTGCACTTGAAGGTGACCAGAATCCCTTGACAGACTTAGAAAAATTGAAAGAAACTTGAAAGGAAAACAAACAAATAAAACAACCCAAAATCCCCTAACAAATCCTATAGGCTTTCCCAGTATGGTCGCCAGTTCTTCTAGCAAGAAAAACACCCCTTTAACTACACCGGGGTTCAATATGTAGACAGAGCGAATAACCGTCTAAAAGCTAATCAATTCTATATACTACCCCAAACATACCAAAACTACTATAAAGAAAGAAAAGAGAGAAGATATCGGGTAACGATACCTCTAATCCCACGTTTGGTGATGATCTCCTCATGCTTGGAAGTTCCACTGACTGCACGTCTCCATTCAGGTATGACCTGTATCCAAAGATAGGAAAACAAAGAACTACAAGCATGCTATTCTATATATAAGTTAGGGTTAGATGTAAAATGTGAAGTATATATCAATAAAATTACTCAAGACACCATCATTTGGGACAGGAAAATGTGATTCCTTTATTCATAATACAAAGATTATACCTTACAATCTGAGTCAGCCACCGTTCTGTGAACCTGGTCTAGGATCCTCTTTACCATGCTCCAAGTGGACCTTGAATGAACTTCTCTCAACCTTCTGATCACTTCTATGGAAGGAAATGGATTAAATGGAGGAAGAATGATCTAATGAGGGAATGTTGAGGCAATGTCTCACAAAAGGCAGCAATATCGTGGGCAAGGAGGGGAAGTGAAATCGGGTAGAGTTTCATTGTTCTTATGATTATCTTGGAAATGAGACCCAAAAAACTCCTTTTATATGAAAAAAGTATGGCTATTTGGTTGGGTGATGGGCTATAGTAGGTGGATTAGTTGGTAAACCTCCAATATCCCATGAAATTCAATGAATTCCTTGCAACTTTTTATTTTTTGCAACTTTTGCAAGCATACACGGGCTGTAATGGTGCAACATGTGTATGTACGCGAGATGTGATGGTGTAGAAAACGTATGTACATGGGATGTATTGGTACAGGGCACGTACATATTCTAAAAAATGGTTTTTTAAGAAGATATTCTTAGTAGTTCTTTGGAAAAAAATGCAAGTAAGAGGGCCAAGTCCATGTATGCATGAATAGGGCATTTTAGGGATATAACACATCCCAGAACCTTTCCTCCAAAAAAGGTGGAATTCATTGTAACCAAACCAACGCTCCCAAAAGGATTAGCACAAAGTGTCACTGAATCTCCCATAGAGTGGACTAGGCAATGTCACTAAGGGACCTATGCTCCCTATGTATGGGAAGGGGGGAATTAGTCATAAAAAATGGTCAAAAACTCAAGGTAAAAATTGTTTGTTTGACCTTCAAATGATGATTTTTCTTCACTGGTTTTTCTAGGGAACATGATAGACACTTCCACATGATGATATAGTGTATTTATACCTCTATGTGTTGGGTTTTCTCCCCCAATTTGTCTAGGTAACATGACCAACACTTCCACATGATGATAGAGTTGCGGCATTTAATTACGACACTTAGTAGAATATAAGTGTGACATTTAGGAACATGGAAAATCAACACCTACATAAGTGATACATAAGTGAAACA
Source organism: Picea engelmannii (assembly GCA_009831015.1). Lineage (NCBI taxonomy): Eukaryota > Viridiplantae > Streptophyta > Pinopsida > Pinales > Pinaceae > Picea > Picea engelmannii. The sequence continues at coordinate 241,888 of ML776774.1, forward strand.
CTTAGTATAATGAGATACATAAGTGCACCACTTAGTAGTGTGTAAATTTGGTGTGTAACAGATTCCCCCTAAAGTGTGAGGTCAGAAGAGAAACTGATGTTTGAAACTCTTTACAAAATGATGTGCACCAAGGGGTGCTAGAATATGAGAATGGTATGGAAGTTACAAACAAACATAATATATATATATATATATATATAATCATCCTGAGGTAGGAATTCACATGCTCGATACAAAATGGACTTAAAGCATGGTCGTTGACCAATACATTGCGGATCCATAACAACAATGACTAAGGATATGGCCACTAAACATACAACGTGGATCCATACCTCAATGACTTGATCAAGTTGTATCCATGATATTTTACATAATGGAGATATGATATGACAACAACATAGCCACAAACCAATACAATGTGGATATATGTGGCAGTGTACATCAGCAAGATTGTTCTCCATCGCAACCTAGGTTAGGCACAAAACACTAGTAGGTGCCAAAAACAATTCCTAGGGTATTCATCCTGATCTTGAACCAGTATGATTCTAAACATGTGAATACATGTGTTGATGTCGAACATGGTAGAAACCACTTGATTACTGGTCATTAATGTATATTGTTAACAAGTGCGAGGAAAATCACTATTAATGAAAATGACTCTGTTGGCAGCCAATAAACATTTTTCATTGTCTCGTAAGCTATCTACACCAATGTTTCACAAACATTGATTTTTCGTTGCAATTTTCAAATGAACGATGATTTTATTCTTTGCGCCTTTCCACACGCCTATCTTCGCTAAGTCTTCACGAGTGTAAGCATGAAGATTGCTCCTTTCGAGGTCACATTTTGATCATTATCTGAACTRCCAATAGCTTTTGCGTCATTATGCATATTGCGCTTATCTTTTGTTGATTTTTACATGATCGGCAATATCCTTTGATCGGTTTTCATACTTCGATGGATTATATAACTCGGTTTTGCTGAAGACATTTAGCCTTTGGATTCGCATTTTATTACTTGCCTGAACATTGATTCATTGAATTGCAGGGGGGTTATGATTTATCTTTTGTAATCCTTATTATTGATCCTTGTTATAGCTCTTGGTGTATCAATTTATGTAATATCAATTTGACACATTGGTTAAGCTATGGACATCGGTGGTTACATTGGCGCATAGTTGAG
>ML776774.1:245087-294069 GCA_009831015.1 Picea engelmannii
TGCTAAAGACCACCTTAACAAGTTTTGGTGCAAGTGCATCAAACATGACATCTCAAATTTAGGAGTTTTATGCAGACTGTTCGCTTTTACTTTTAGAGGTCGAATCAAACAACGGTTTGAATCCTTTCCAGCATGTCATATTTTTTATTGGTTTCAATTTGTAGATGAGTTTCTAAATGCTTTTGAAATTTATGATTTTGATCAATTATGTGAAGAATTTCATACTTCGCTAATCAACGACGATCCATMTTCAGAACACTTTTTGACAAGAGTCTATCATATCCTCTGTAAATTTAATCTCGATGACATGTCATTGGCATTAAATCTTTTCTATGATCCTTCCATCCCTTCTATCCAGTGATCTTCAATCACGAACGAAGAACCAATTGCAAATCCTATTACTCAACTGCTAGAACAATCTTCTTCGCAAGAAGAGGAAAATTATTCCATTAATGTTGAACTAGCTATGGAGGTAGAATCTATTGATCACGCTCTTATTGAAAACCAAATTGGTTTTTCCTTTGAATCATTGTATTTTCAGTCTAAGACTAGTATGGAAGATGATTTGTTTCTGGCTCAAGGTGAATACCCTCATTCTTGTAACTCATGCTCTAATCAACATTTAAAATAAGTCATTGAAGAACACTTAAGCAATGAAAATATTCTTGAATGTTCTAGTACTCCCATGAATCTGATTAGAGAAGAAGTTACGCAATTAGAAGAAGAAACTTTAAATATTCATCCTCAAAATGCACTTTGTTCACAGGAAAGACTAGATGCTTGTCACATAAATTTTGAATTATCTGTCACACAAAAGGCAAATCCAGATGATCATATTATGTTAAGGGATTCGTCACCAAATCAGAATAAGGGTTTTAAAGAAAGTGAAGAGAATTGTCTTGAGAATACCATTGTTGATTATCATAGTTCAAGAGATTCTTTTTATCTTCTTATTTCTGATTCCTTTTATTATTTATATCCTGATCTATTCCTGGATTCTGGTGGACTTGACATCTTACCTACAACATCCTACTCTTTTATACCACAATCACATCCCTTCGATATGCTAAATTTTGGTGAAATCAATTCCAAACCTAACATTGATAAACTTGGATTTGACTCTTGTTCACTTTCATCACCCACATGGGAAAAAGACATGTTGCGAGATGATTTTACACAGTTTATGGCTGAAAAATATAATGCATTACATCTTATGGAAATCAAACATTCTAAGTTTCATACTCGTTCTTCAATTAGCTCGAATCTTAATGTTTATGCTTCACATTTCGAAATGATCAATCTCATAGAAGGAAACATTCAAACCAATGATCTAATCGATTGCATGCATCCTCCTATGATGAGCTTTCCATTGATATATTCGTTTCATCAAGGTCATGGTTTGCATCTGCGTTTTTCTAACAGGATCTTAGGATGTCTTGAATATTCATATATGAAAAAAATTCACAATAAAGACAAAGTTGAGCTTGCTTTCTTTTCACCCAAGTATCTTGGAAGTAGGCGTGACATGTTTCTTTTAGATCCTCCATGTGAAGAAGTTAATGAACACGTAAAGAATTGTCAAGAGGATGGGGAGTTTCAGCCTTGGCTGATGGTTATTCCATTTCCTCATAATCCTGACAATTTTTTCGAAACTACTTACACTCACCCATGCCATTATGACCCTTATCATGACGATATTGCGCAATGGCTGGAGGATTCATACAACAAAAATATCCGAGGAAATGGTAATATCATGCTTACTTTATTTCTAGATGTTGATTATGAAGGTAAGCGTGATATGTTTATGTCATTTGTTGATATACTACCATTCTTTTTAATAATGCTTGATCTTGTTTTCATTGCAGGATTAGAGTTACTCCGATGGCTACATTGGAAACATGACTACACATAGTATCCTGATGTGTTTAAAAGTTAGGGTAGGTTTAGGAATAGGTTTTCTTTCAGTTTGATTTCTTACTAGTTTTGTTTTCAATAAATGTAGTCATGAACGCAAGTAGGCGCACCACGAGAACCATAATACGGCTGTTGTCAGGGAAGTCCCCTTGACCCTTTTTCTCTTTACTTCTTAGTTCAACATTTATTTTCAAAAACACAGTATCGTCATGAAAATCTTAATTGGAAAGTAAAGCAATAAACGAATCTAAATCAACCCTGACCCAAGATACAATGAGTAGGACTTCTTTCCCATCATCCAGGATTTTCCTACTTTCTTTCAGTTTCCCAGGGGATTGTCGCATGAGGTTTTCAGATGCACCTTCTGTGAATATTTGTTTTTTTGGTTTTGTTTGGATTTCTTTGTTTTCCAATTTTTTCTTCGCTGGTGTGTTTTGATTTCTCCCTTATGCTTACCAGTTTTTGCTTTTGGAAATACATCTACCTGTGCACTGAGCCATTCAGACAAAGACCATGAGAAAATCTCTTCGCTGAAATAACTTCTAAAAAGTTGTACGAACATCAGTGATATGTTTAAAAATGATGTTGGAATTTTTTTTTTGAAAGAAGTCAACTAATCTCGATCTCTGAGTGAAGTTTGTCATGATTATCTTTATCTTTTTACGCTGTCCCTTTTCTGTAAAGGAATGACTCAAAATGATGTCTCCCTGTCATAGTAAGTTGTTTTAGAAATAAAACATTTCTGGAGATGAATAAAGGACAGTATGAGAAAATTCTGATGAGGTCTAAAAAAAAAAAATATGACAAAATACTAAGATTTTTCAGCGTCACCCCGCTCAGCTATCCATAAAAGAAAAACAAAATAAAAATATTAATAAGAGCTGTGGGAAGTGTTTGTAAACCCGCCGGGATACTGAACAGGTCTGCTGGCAGCGGGTAAATGCAAGCATGGCGCCAAGACAACTTCGTCGGGGTACTGAACAGGCCTGCTGGCAGCGAAGCAATGTCGGGTACATGAAAATCTTAAAAAATTATGAGAAACCTCTTTTAAAGTCCTTTATTCTAATCTGGAGCTTCTTGACAGGATAAAGACGTCCAAGTCGGTTAAATGGAAACCCTGTCGAGGCTATGGATGCCTGCTGGCAGCAGTGGCCATGCCAATAGTATTGAATATTTTATCATAAAAATCATGACTTGCTGATCTTAAAGACTGTTCTTGGTTTGCATCTTTTGAAACATCATTGGAAAAGATAGTTGAGGATGATGTTAGTATGATTTTTTTGGTTGTGGTTTTTGAGTTGAAATTCTCTTTGATGTCCTAATCCGAATTCGTTTCTTTTGACAGAGATAACTACTTCTTCCAGTGTGTCGCCATTGTTGGAAGCCAATAAACATTTTTCATTGTCTCGTAAGCTGCCTACACCAATGTTTCACAAACATTGATTTTTCGTTGCAATTTTCAAATGAACGATGATTTTATTCTTTGCGCCTTTCCGCACGCCTATCTTCGCTAAGTATTCACGAGTGTAAGCATGAAGATTTCTCCTTTCGAGGTCACATTTCGATCATTATCTGAACTGCCAATACCTTTTGCATCATTATGCATATTGCGCTTATCTTTTGTTGATTTTTACATGATCGGCAATATCCTTTGATCGGTTTTCATACTTCGATGGATTATATAAATCGGTTTTGCTGAAGACATTTAGCCTTTGGATTCGCATTTTATTACTTGCCTGAACATTGATTCATTGAATTGCATGGGGGTTATGATTTATCTTTTGTAATCCTTATTATTGATCCTTGTTATAGCTCTTGGCGTATCAATTTATGTAATATCAATTTGACACATTGGTTAAGCTATGGACATCGGTGGTTACATTGGTGCATAGTTGAGTTTGATTTGACTGTTGGTAGATTAAAAACTTTGATATAACATTCATTGTGCATGCACTTACTATTGTTCATTGGTTGACCAATTGATATAATTGTTGAGCTGTGTTATAGGGGATATTACAGCTGTAAACGCCTGCCTCCTTACCAGGAATTTAGCTATTCCTCACTTGCCACGCTTATGCTCGCTAATGTGATGGTTTCATTAGATTCACAAATCATAAAGAGGTAAATTCGAATTTGCAATTGAGTGGTTGAAGCAGTTAGAGGATATCTCAAGGATTCCATTTGCATTTTCAGTTACTTAGTTTAAGGGATTTTGGGGATTATTCTCAGATTTTGTAAAATAATTTGCTATTATTCACAAGGATGTTTTACCTTGTGAGAAACCTATATAAACCTATGGTTTTTGTAATAGGGATCATCATCAGTTTTGGAAGAACAAGGATATGTAATGCTGATTCAAACTGGAGCAGAATTGATGTGTTGTTATAGCTTTTGCTTTTCAATATATCGACACTTTGTCCCAAGTTTTGTATATCATTTTGTTATGGTTTAGTATTACTTTGTTATCTAAATCAGATGCATATGATATAATTTCTTATTGTTATAAATATCTTGTTGCTTTCAAAGAGATAAAGAACGTAACAGTTGTTGATTCATTTTATGAATGATAGCTTTGTCTTCTTCGTAGGTTGAATTGTTATATGAGTTTTCTGCATAATAGGTTTCCCTTTTGCAGGAGATTTATCATCATAAAAACTGTTATGATTTCTTTTATGTCTTGTTTGTCCTGTAACATACTTCAAGAAGCATCATAGCTGATCGTTTTCGAGAAGCTTAAGGACTAAACGGTGTGAATTTCTTCCTCCAACCAGCTTAAGAAGTCATCCTACACAGGGCAGACTTGGAGCGTTTCCAGGTCAATTAGTTAGATGTTTACTGTTTATGTTAAGTAGTTTAATATAAATGATAGTTCAGTTAGATTTATATTACACTATTTAATTTCAGTAAGATAGATTAGATTGTTTAATTTTAGTAGATTGTGTTTCCTTTTCATAAAACATAAAAGATAAAAAGAGATTCTTGGTTGTCTCAAGGCAGCGAACACATGAGTTTTTTCAGGTTTTAATCAATTCTGTAGTTTGCCCATATTGTACATTTGTGAATAAGGAATATTATAGCTGATAATTAGGTAGTTGATTTGAGTTATTATAATCATAGTTAGTATCTTGTATATATAAGTAGTTAGTAATTTATAGTTAGATTAGTGTAGTTAGTTTAATTTGCTTTATTAGTTTCTAGTTTCCTTTATTAGTTTAGTTCTTTTTCTTTGTTTTATTAGTTTCTAGTTTCCTTTAGATTTCTTAGCTCAGATCATTTCTCTTTGGTTTCCATATGAGACCTTAGGGCGGCCAACAAAGCCATTAAACTCATCAGGCTGGTCCATTCCAAACGACTTGGGTTATTTAGACAACCTCGGACCGGTTCCACTCTCCCAGTTGACGGACGGTCAATTTCGCCCGTCAACAGACTCCCAATGTACCTTATTACAATCCAACAAATGTGAATAGATGAGTTGAAGTTGAACATTCGACATAATCTTTCGATCATAGGTAAATGATGTAAACCGATTATCGAAAGTGAGGAAACCTACCATTGAGGCATGCAAGCTCCAAGGAAATAATTGGTCTCTAAGTCTTACTCTTGGATAATGTGTTGAATTTGATAGGAACAGATTTATTGAAGGAGGTTCATGATGTATCCCCCATCATTGGAATGAAATTGATTAGGATAGTGATTTGAGATAGAGAAAATGTGGACAAACTGACATAGGTATGAAAATGGATAATATTGTAGAGGTTGATTGAGGTTTATACTTCCCTTGAACATTGCGCAGCACGACAAGTGACTTGGAATAATTGACTTGAAGAGGCATGGATCCAAACATAATGCGACGACAACCAAAGGTTCTCTTTGAAGGAGTCGAAAGAGTATGATGACACATAATTGGTGTGACTCAGATACAAGCGGATTACCCAACTTTATGAAGAATGAAAACAAGTTCCATGTTGAAGGGTGACTAAGAACGATTGTCGTAGTGTTTCAAAATATTGACCCACTTCCCAAATTTCCCCGCCATCCAAATAGATGAGTACCTCTTTGTTTTTTAACGAGATTGAGTAGGATAACAAATGCTCGGTATAACTCACCTTCGATAAGTTCCTCTTCACATGTTTAACGAACCTGAAGAAGTAAGGTTTTGATCCTAATTATTGGGTCCTTCAATGCATGTTTTATGAGCCCAAAGAAGGAAATATCGATGGTCTTTTCATGTTTAGAGAGTCTGAAAATATATTAAAGGAGAATCTAAGGGTAAATTTTTCGTAAATTTAGTCTCCCAAGCCCGAAAAGGTGTAAAATAATATAAGGGAGAACTCTTCTAGACATGATTGACTAGAGTATTCATTTTTCATAATTAATCTTATGAGGATGAATTTTGGGTATGTGTTATATTCTTTGCATGTGTGTGTGTGGGCGCGTCAGATTCAACAACTGCATCTAATGATACCAACTTCCTTATATTTTTGTGTCGTTTGCGTAGGGCTCTTCCTAGGGGAGTCCCAGGGGGGGCAGGTATGTCCCCCCTGGTTACGTGCAATGCCACGATTTTTTTTTTTGGGCGGTTTTTGCTATTTTAGCAGATTTTCTCTATTTTTAGCAGTTTTATAAATTAATCCTAGATTAAGGGATTAGGGTTTTGGTATCTACGGAATACCTAATTTTTTTTTATATATTGTATGGTGAATGGTGAAATTAATGCAATGAAGAGTTGAAAGGTTTTCTCCCGGTTAAGGGTTTCTAGTGTAAATATCTGTGTACTATGTGTATGAGCCATTGATTAATTTATGTTTTTCTTAAGAATCTATATGAATTGCTTTACTTCACATGTTTAAAACTTACATGAAAAAGAGATAAAATACCACTCGAAATATTCCCTTTCAAATCCTTTAATGAGTGTGAAAGGAGACAAGATCACTCGACAATCTTTTCATGTTTAGAGACTCTGAAAAGAGCTTAAAGGAGAGTCCAAAGAGTTCATTTTTTGTAAAGATTTTACGATTTTTAAAAAGTGATAAAAGTATACTCGGTACTATATTCTCATGTATTTGTGATCACGAGAAAGAAAAAAGACTAATCTTGGTAACCTATTCTCATGTATTTACGAGCACAAGAAAGAACAAAGACTAAGCTCAAGGTTGGTTTCATTTTTACTCGATCTTGAAACCAAAAATAAACTATGCTCATTTTGAAACCCCATTAACGGGTTCCTTCCCAACAAAAATTCCAAAGGTTTCAGGTGATATCCATGGGTGGTTAGTACTTTGACCTTAGCTTGAAACGTTGGCGATTTAAATCAAGAATGATGTCTAGAGGATAGAGACATGCCCTCCAAGATTTGTTTCGTCTTCCAACTCTTATGTTGTTGCCAATATATGTACCCAATTATAATCCTGGTTACTAATAGGTAAATTTTCACCAGAGGAAGAAAGAGTATCAATTGACATAGGTAGATGAAATGAAGGTTTAGTTACGAGATCTAGTGAAATATTCGACTTAAATTTACAAGATAAAGTGAAAGACTCGACTCAATGTTTATGAGATCTAATGAAATACACAACTCAACATTTATGAGATGTAGCGAAGGAATCAACTCAATCGAAGGGGGATCTATTTAATTTTTTAACGATCTTGAAACAGAAACAAGAATTATGCTCGTTACCCTCTGTTTCATTTTTTTAGTGATCTTGACATAGAAATGGGAACTATGCTCGTAGCTGGTTTCATTTTTTAACGAGCTTGAAACCAAAAAATAAACCATGCTCATGGATGGTTTCATTTTTTAACAATATTGAAGCCAGAAAATAAGCTATGCTCATTACTCTCTACCACGGCTTCTAAGAGTTCTTCATCATATGGAAAAACAATACTCTGGAAGGAATACATGGTAAGGGACTTACTTGGATTAACAGGAGGAAGAGAATACTCCAAGGTACCTAACAAGTGGTTTACCATGTCAACTGTCGAATTTAAATCCAAATAAGATGAGCATACAATGAGAGCCTCCTCATTGGTATTTGAAAGCATGGTACATGTTGCCACATAATTAACCGATGGCACGGTGGATATTTCTTGCATATAAGGAATGTTCAGGGAATTCATATGGTTGGAGATCATATGAGGGATAACAAATGAAAGCTATTCAATGGTCACAATGTTTTCGTTATGAGGGAAACAAATCCTTCTAAAGAGTGTGGACACAACAAATTGCATAGCATAAACATAGTCTCGCTCGAGGAAAAAATTAAAATCCAAGGATCCTTGGACTACCATCACATCAATATGGTCAATTTTACCTCCTAAGGTAATAGGTAACCGAGGAAGGATCCTTAAATATTCACTGGCTCTTCTGTTAAAATCCAACAGATTCTGAGTATTGGACACAAGTTGAGGTAAACCTAGAAATTACCAAGCATTTGAGGATACAAGGCTAACGAAAGAACCTTTGTCTATAATAGAGTGACATATATTTATATCATAAACTTGCGCAATGATTTGGAAAATCAATTAGGAAGGAAAACAAGGTGTCGTCGGTCTATTCCAATCAAAGGAAATTACCTTATTACTTGGAGGGGGTTCCATTGGAATGGGTGGAATGCCCCCTTGTCCGAAATAATCAGTAGTAACAAGAAATACCTTAGAGGTATATACTTCACTCTTCAAGGGAAGAGTCGGATCGACCGATGATGGAATTGGGTCAACCACTTGAACTTCACTCTCTAAGGGAAGAGTGGGGTCGAATACCGATGATGGAATTGGTTTGACCACTTGAACTTCACTATCCAAGTGCGAAAGAGTAGGATCGACCAATGATCGAATCATATCAATCACTATATCAACCAATGGTTGTTCGTTAGAAAGATTATAATAACTAGTTGGAACTTTTTTTGGGGAAACAACGATCTCTTCCAACAAATGTGAAGCCTCATCCATACGAGGGAAAAGGTAAGTTTAAATAATTCCTTCACATAACCTACAAGGAAACTTCACTCTACCTTTCTTACTTCCAACCTTAATATTACTATTTTATGGGTTGTCACCAGCATGACCGAAGGAATCTAACTACATGAGTTGTTGGGAACCTGTAGACCACACTTCTAAGATCTTGGGAAGACCAGGGAAATCCTTAAGAAGATGATCACCCTTAAAAATACTGCAAGGGAATTTGGGCTTGTGATTTGTCTTGATAGGTTTTTTAGAGTTCTCAACACACCCTAAAATCCTTATGAAATTTTATCACTTTTTGGGTACCACTTATTTTCTTTTACTGTCTAAATTGATTTCACTAGGGGGAATGGTTTATCTTTGTTTTTTGTTTTCATGACTCCTATCAATCAATTCAGGGCTGTTTGAAATTATGAAACCTCATGTCTAAAATAACTTGACATCCAAACTAAGAATCTGCATATAACATTGCACCAAACGCGCTTATGTTTGACGTCGGAAAAATTCAAGCAAGTAAGGTGGCCACATAGTTACAATAATCGTCGAGCATCGATGCACCATCAACTTCGACAGATGGTGTATTTGGTTTGTGTAAGTGATTCACCACAAATTTTCAAGAGATAGTTGATCCCCATCGACAGTGGCACAATACGGGAAGGATAGACATGGACAAAGGCCATAAATAAATCATCGATAGCCGACGACTGATGTGCTTTATCGAGGTCGGGGAAATCTAGAAAGGTTAAAAAAATCATTTATGTCTACGAAAAACATATCGCCAATCATCGATCCCCGATACACTTTCGACATCAATACCTTTTTGAGAGAGTTGATCTGAGATAACTTAGGTAGGTTTATCGTCGATCGCTGATCCTTGATACTTTTCAGCATCGAAAAGATAGGAGCGGGTTTTAGAATGTATAGCTTAAAGAAAGTCCCTATTCTGATTAACACGAGTAAATGAAGACATTAGTCTCGAGTGCCACATATAATTATCACGTAAGGGTGTCGTACAGCCTAGTATATTACCAAGTCATATTAAGGTTCCATGGGTCCTAGTCACCTCCTAGTCAGCTTTTCCACTTCATCTATGTACAAAACACTCGATCGACGTCAGATATTTTGCAAGAATATATCAACGAGAAGTGTTCAAAGAAGAATCCCAACCCCCAACTCACCAACTAGAATAGCGAGACGATGGAATGTTTTTAGAATAAGATACAATCAGATTCTAACATTTAATAAACCAGTTAATGCTTCATCCTGCATGCATTGCTACCTTATGCATCGATTGAACAACAACAATTTTAAATCTTTGATAATCCACGTTACAACCTGCGCCCGTGCCGTCAACCCATGATCCAATTTAATTTAATCGTCTCTAATGACCTGGAGGCATATTTAATAAAACTACACTCATAACCCTAATTGAATGGATGATGCAACAAGGTAAGTTCATCCTTGTTTAAATCTCTAGAACAGTTTTGAACAATTTCATTATTCGCACAATTTTGAATTCCATAGCATCCGAAAAAGTAGAGAAAGTGTCTCGAGACTGTGTTGATCATTAGATCATCAAAACCAAGTTAAACAAGCTACAAAGGTATGTGTTCAAGTTTTTCAAATCGGCGGTCATGATTTATATATGGATTTGATTTCTTACATGGTCTCTAAACTATGTTCTAACTGCAGGTAAAATGTCACCGAGAAATCCAACCACCAGATGCTCACTGAGATCACCCAATCTAAAGAAATATGAGATAGGTGAAGGCTCTTCTCCTAGTGTAGAGAGGCATCTAGAATACATTCCCAGGGTAGATCCGGTCATCAAAACCTCAACGAAGAAATATTTTCTCCAGCCTCCGGTCTTCGGCGATACAGAAGCAGGAACTAGATCCAAAGTAATTCTCCCACAGTGGGGGGACCTTTTCAACAAAATCAGCTAAGAGGAGTACCAACAATATATCCCACACAATGACCTAGATGTAAGGGCACTTGATGACCAGGTGTTTCCAAACATACGACGACCATATTTTCACATGGTATCCAACTAAACCCCGATTTTCCCTTGCATAGAGATTTTGAAGTGGCTAATCGACCATACATATGCACATAAATGTTTAATCAACGATGAGAATGGCGAGTGTGTTGGATTTTTCCTCCCAAAAGAGGTCCATAAATACTATAAGCTCAGAGACCTAGAAGAGTGACTAAACATAGACTTCATGGTGAAGTTCTATGAATTCCACGACACCAGCCAACTAATGGCCTCATGGTGGAAGGAGGACAAGAATTTTACCAAATAGAGCAATGGATGGTATGGGATGGTTAACTTGAGGGAACCATACATCTATTTGATGGTTCTCATCTGCCGATTATATGGAGAGAAGGACTGCTCCAAGTTCTCAGAAGCATGGATACCCTTGGTCTACGCAGTGGTAATCTCTGGAAGCAGCTTCAACTAGGGAGTGATAATTTCCAGACAATTGAGCATATTTGTACAACAAGCTCAAAATTCGAATGAAGGGGAAACACCTTCTTTCCACATGGCCTCGTACCTCCTCGATGTCATATGTGCAAGACATGTCTTCACCGACATGAATTTGAGATGGCATGTTGCAGAGCTCCCAGTCCGCATTTATTTCAACATATTATGGGAGAACATGTATAAAAAAATCCTACACACTCATCTGTGATGAATTCATCACTCGTATTAATTTTATTATATTTAAGGAGGAATGCCCAAGATTATCTGCAGCGATGAAGAAAAATGGTAGCGAAGGTAGACACTGGTATTTGTATGAACACTCAACCTATATCAGGATGTTCAGGGCCACCAAATAATTTCATCTAATCCCCGCTCACGTCCAAAACCAACTCATTGTAGGATAAATTTGATATCAGACCATCCTGCAGGGCTATAACACCACACTAGTCAAGGAAAAAAAATAGGATTTCATACCCTGTGGTTTCCATGTAGGGTTTTATATGGTAAAGGACATTGCTGAAGCCAAACAATAAGGGTTGAGCCAACTTGAATTCAGGTTCCCGACAGGTCGATTCAGAAATCACGACCCTAAAAGTTTGGTCCTTCAACATGCTTCACAAGTATCATCATGTTGACCATACGCGCATGATAAATTTGAGGATGAAATTTTCACAGAATGCGCTTAATACTGAGAGGAGGTAGTACATAGGATGGACAACTCATATATGACCAGGTTCAAGGTCATGATCATGGATGAACAAGTGGAGAAAATAGAATAGTTGGCTCAAGAGGCCCTCAGATCCAGGGAAGAAATCAGAGTGGCAGAGACTAGAGTGGCATAGAGAAGGGGATTGCTCTTGCTAGAAGGGGCACAAAGAATCATTGATCAGTTTCAAAATGACCCTGATCTGATAGAGATGTCAAGGATTCTCATTGATTACCCTATCGAAATAAGAGGAGATCCAAGTGGCCTAAAGCCAATATAACTTGAAGAAATCACCGAGCCAAAAAACCATGAAGTTCCACCACCACAGATCAGATCACTAGGGGGAACTTCAACCCATCCTGAGATAGCGAGGACACATGGAAGGACAAGGGTACCAAATCCCTTGTTTTAATTTATAACCATCTATGATGATGAGGAGAGTTTGGAGGTGTCCCTGATGACTCCAGTGCAGATTAGAGACGAAAGGGAACCTGAGAGAGCATCTACCCCAACTCTCGATGCTCCAATTCATAACCTTCCACAGAACGAGCATGAGGTCAAAAGTTCCTTAGACACTGATCAATGTGTCGAGAACCCCAATGGACAGCCTGAGGTATGAGCTAGGATTGGACATCCACAAAGAGTAAATTCCATAGCGAGAACTCGCTATTTCGACAACTGATTACCAAGTAAGTACCAAAACTACCCTTAGTTCTTCATTTTTGGTTGATACCTTACCATCCGATGAAAAAAAAATGGATATCGAGCCATCGGGACATTTGGGAGAAGTCCAGGAACCCATCTTATAATAGGTACACACAATCGGGAGCCTAGGAAATAATCTAACCTGGGGAGAACAACAAATCCTTGAACCTGTTAATGAGGTCGTCGATATACAAGAGATTTCCTATGACTGAAAGTGAAAAGCCATCGTGAAGAGAGCCACTAAGAAGAGGAGGATTATGTTGGATAATTCAATTCTCATTACCAAAGAGAAGAAGTTTCTCAGCATAGAACATGCCAAGACGTCTGAGCCTATCAATGAAGGGATAGCTATCACAGATGCCACATTGGATAAAAAAAAAAAGGATGAAAAGTAGTTGGCCTCTACACTTAAAGAGTTGGATCATCTGCGCCATTTGGAAAAATACTATCAGGAATCCACATAAGCCACAATGTTATTGAGGAGTGAGTTCCAAGACGCTTATGCCAAATTCATGAATGAACAACACCTTTTAACTGTAGTAATAGTCGACTTCCAAGAAGACACCCTTATGGCTCTAGAGACCTGCAAGGACATGGAAAGGTGGTATGAGAAGACTCACCAAGCAGTGGAAAGGATTGATTACATCAACGCGGTTCAAAAGGACCGAGACGCCAAAGAGCACGGTATTTAGGTGTTGAGGGACATCAACATAGATTGGATCAGGAAAGCGGTTGAATATTGTGTGAAAATGGCCTAGGAATCTCAATGAGAGATTCAGGATAAATGGGTCGATTGCGAAAGGAGCTAGGTAAAAATTAATCGGGAGATAGACATCGACCTCCTAGAATTTGGCTCACCCAAGGAATTTGTCGACTTGCATGACATAGTCAAGAAACATGCGGAACAAGACTCAACATGGACAACTGAGATAGAAAAGGTGGCGAGCATGGTGATACGTCAGGTACAATAGTTCATGGAGTGTTTGATCAAGGCTCGAGCAGTTTTACAGTGGTTAAGTGTCAAAATAGTCAAGTATCAAGAACAAGCAGTAGAAGTAAAAGAAATCCTTTCGGCCCTAATGGACCAACATAGGTTCCCATATGCCAACACATGCGAGGAACTCTTCATCAAATGGTCAGAGTATGAGAAGAGACATCCACTTCAGTGAAACTATTTGATGATTCCTAGAAGACAGAGAGATGAAAGCGCCATGTGGCGATATTTTGTTTTACGTAGCTTGCACTTTTAATAGATATTTTTAGTTAATTATTCATTATAAATAAGGGGATTGACCTTTTATTAAAGTTCGATGGTTTAGGACCGGAGAAAAATTATGTTTTTCATCAAAGGCGGTGTGGGATTGGATCTAAGGAGGAATTACTTCCTACTTTATTTCATGAATGGATGATATAATGAGTCATAATTTTTTAATATGTTGATAAGTTAGTTGCTTCAATATTTTTGTAATTCTTGTCTCTAATGATGAAGGAAAATCGTTGTGTTAATGTGTGATTACTACTAGAGCTAAGGAAACTATTTGTCTTTCCATCATTTTATTGCATGTATGTTTTCTTTCGATAATTGTATCTCAGTCAATAATTGAAATACCATCAAGTTAATGTATTAGTACTAGGCTTGTCACACGTGTGAATATCATTTTCTACATTCTTGAGCATAAGGGTTATCCCAAGCTCATCCTTCTTCAGTAGTTAAGATTACCCCCTTTTACTAGTTGTTTTATACCAGCACACATCTTTTATCATACCCTTATTATTAGACTTATGAATGTCCAACATGAGGATGTAGTATGTAGGCTATTTCCCTATACCTTTGAGAATTCATTCTCAATGTCATATTTTAACTTGCATCTAGGGTCCATAATTAGTTGCACGAAGTTTCAAAAGGATTTTTTAGACAAATTTGTAGAAGAAACCACTATAGGAGCTTTAATGGCTGAACTATTCTCCCCCACCATGAGTTAAAATGAAAAGGTTAAATACTTAAATCAATGATTCACCACTATCCTAAGAAAATTTCAACCCGAAGCTAAAGCCACTAAGGAGTTGCAAATTGAAGTATACGCTAATGCTCTCCCTACTTCTATTTCCATATTTGTAAAAATGGATACCAAGCATACCCTAGATGAAAATTTTGAGGAATACAAAACAATTGAATTCTAAATGAAGGGATGCAAAGAGGGCCAGGTCTCACTAGTTAAGAAGGAAGCTCAACCTCCACCCAGGAGAGGACTCTTTTTCACTATACCCCTAGGGAAACAAATAGAACAAAGTCTTGAAAAGGGAAGTGGAGACATATAAGACCTACAACGGATGATAAAGAAGTTGTCAAATGAAATCATAGACATGATAAGAAGTGCAAGGGAAGGAAACCAAGGCCAAAGTCCCTATAAATCCTTTTTTAAAAGAAACCCATCATTCAAAGAAATTGATCCTCCCCCAACCAACTTAAACATCGACCTGGGAAATGTAGCATCCGACTCTTTTTGTACCTATAATCAAGAGAAACATTCTGAAAGAGATTGACCACAATGGGTGCACACCATGAATTTGATGGCCAATCGATTCCCAAATGAAGTTTCCCTTACGGAACAATCAAGTGGCTCACCGATGAGTATTGTCGATCAGGAAGAATTTGACCCACCGGAAGAAACAACCATGATGTTGTGGGATATTGACTTGCCAATTCCTTCCAAAGATATATTTGAGGTTCAAGAACCACCCGCTGAGGTTTTGGTTGTGCAAACGTGAAATAGGGGTCAGACGGTCTCAAATGAACTTACCGTTTCCCAAACTTCGAGAGGAAAACAAACATATGATCTCCTAAAATCACCTTTTGTCTCCCAAATAAATCCTATAAACATCCATACATGAGAATCACCCAATATACACTACAACATAGTAGAAGATCTAAAAATATTGAAGGAAAATGTATTGGTCATGGACATGTGTAGAATCCCCAGCAAAATTAATTTATGTTACAAACCATGAAGTCAGTAGAAACTTCTATAACAAGCACTAACCAAGGGGAAAATCCAACCCCCATAGATATAAAAAATAAACCAAATGTGAATGCATTCTCTGTAGATAGAAAAGGAAAGCCTGTTGTCCCACCATTCCTCTTAACATTTGAAGTCTTCAACATAAACCTCCATAATTGTTTAGTTGACTCAGGGGCATCCTTTAATGTTATGTCGTTATCTATTTGCAAGAAACTAAACGCAGTCCCGCTCAAAAGTGACAAATGTGTTATACAATTAGAGATAACTCAAGTAAAAATTATTGGAGAACTCAAGGATGTCATGATCAGAATGGCTACACACCCAAAATTTGTTCCAGTGATTAACATCATTATAGTGGATATACCAGAAGCTTATGGTCTACTACTTAGTCGAGATTGGTCTGAAAAGTTAAATGGATACTTTAGCACGAACTGGGCTCAACTTTGGTTTCCATTAAAGGGACACACAAACATGATTAGGATCGATAGGAAAAGGTATCTCAAACATACCGTGACCTACTTGGAGGCCTTCAATGAACCCTTGTAGGAAGATTTCCCTGTGCTAGGAAACTACTCCTGTAATTATGATTTCGGTGATTTCTACCCTCTCTCATCTAATGTACTTCTTACTCAGAACTATGAAATGACTTTTCAAGTAAATCTACCGGTAGCAGTGGAACAAACCCTCTTCTTTCAAGAACCTTTGTTGGAAACGACAGACAAAATAGGTGGAGAGGAGGAGTTTAGTAGGAAAGGAGAAGTTGATGGTTCTCGCTCAAAAGTTTGGACCCTGTACTTTGATGGGCTTAAATCGCAAGAAGGTTTGGGAGAGGGATGTATCCTGATTGATCCAAAGGGGAAGCGTAATTTCTTGTCCCAGAGACTAAAATTTGAATGCACTAATAATATTGTTGAGTATGAAGATTCAGTTCAAGGACTAAAGAAAACCATAGACTTAAACATTAAAGAATAAAAAAATTTCGGAGACTTTGAAATTATCGTTAGGAAAGTAAAGAATACTATACATTGCAACTCTCCCCACCTGAGGAATTATCAACAGGAAGTGCATAG
Organism: Picea engelmannii; assembly: GCA_009831015.1. Taxonomy (NCBI): domain Eukaryota; kingdom Viridiplantae; phylum Streptophyta; class Pinopsida; order Pinales; family Pinaceae; genus Picea; species Picea engelmannii. The sequence goes on from ML776774.1 coordinate 261,951, forward strand.
GATAATAGAACATTTTGAAGCCTTCAACATTACGATGATCCCCAGAACAAATAATACTCTTGTTGATCCTCTGGCCACTTCTTCCTTGAGGCTATCCCCTTTAGAAGATTATGAAGCCTCTCAGTTCACTCTGGAACTGCTCTACAAACCATCAGTGTCGAACAATATTTCTAATTGGAAGGACTTTGAAGGAGATGAATAGATCATAAATGTCTTAACAAATCAGAAAAAATTTAAAGACCTGGCTATTAACGATGAATTTTTCCAAGAGTAACTAGTAGAAACCAACCCACGTGAACAAAGAGGTGAAAAAAATCACTCTGATAACAAACCAAAGTCTCACACGATACTGAAGGGAGTATCCAATTTGGAGAGCCTCTTTGACTTAATGGAAATATTTAAAAGGTCAACAAACACAAAGATAGGGAGCTCGTGTCCCATGTACGAGACAATAAATCTAGAAACCCTAGAAAACCCTAAGAATATAAATCTAGGCAAGACAATATCTAAAGAGGAAAGGAAATCCTATCTCAAGCTCTTCAGATAATATCAATATGTTTTTGTATGGTCCTACTGAGATATGAAAACTTATGACACTCGCATTATCCAACTCACAATCTCGTTAAAACCTGGATTAAAACCCTTCCAACAGAAGATCTAGAAGTACCACCCATACCTAGAGCCCCTCATGTGTCAGGAGTTAAAGATATTACTAGATGCTAAAATTATCTTTCAGGTTAGACACTCCACTTGGGTACAAAATTTTGTTCATGTTAGGAAAAAGTCTCGGGAGATCCGCCTGTGTGTGGATTTCATAAACCTCAACTAAGCATCAAAAAAGGAAAACTACCTAATCCCATAGATGGAACAACTTTTCCAGACCGTGTCTAGTTCTAATATTTTTTCCCTGCTAGACGGTTTTTTAGGTTACAACTAGGTTCTAGTCTAAGAGGAAGACCAGTTGAAAACTACCTTCTGAACCAAGTGGGGAACCTTTTCTTATAAACACATGCCCTTTGGGGTAATTAATGCAGGGGAAACCTTCTAGAGGGCTATGGACAAGGATTTTCGGGGATTAATCAACAAGTGTGTAGTAATTTATTTGGATGACATGACTATGTATTGAAAGAATAGAGAAGACCACATCCAACATCTAACACATATTTTCTAAAGGTGTAGAAAATATGGTATATATTTAAACCCTAAGAAAACTATCTTTGGTGTCGAGGAAGGGAACTTACTAGGTCATATTATATCTCAAGTAGGAATTCGCATAGACCCAGAATGAGTTAAGGAAATAGCTCAGCATCCCTTACCCAACAACAAATAGGCTATGCAATCCTTCTTTGGAAAATAAATTTTGTGAGGAAGTTCACCCCTGATTTCACTGAAACTATCAAACCCTTACAAAAAATGATCCACAAAGATGTTGAATTTAAGTGGGATGATGTACAAAATTTTTCTTTCATCAATATTAAGCCTGCAATAGTGATGATCCAGTGTTGCGAAGTCCTAACTTTAGCAAATAATTTTTCCTCTATACTTTTGCCTCCAACCAATCTTTAGCTACAATATTAACTTAGAAGGATGATGACAACAATGAGGCGACGATCTCATTTATGAGAACTAATCTCCAAGGAGTCAAACTAAACTACCCTTCTATAGATAAACAAGCCTATGCGTTGTACAAAGGAGTAAAACACTTCATATCTTACATAATAAAAAATAACACCAAAGTCATTGTGCCTCATCCTGCAGTCTGATCCCTATTCACTCAACAAGATATGGGGGGAAGAAGAGGAAATTGGATGGAAGTTGTCAAAGAATTTGATCTAGATATAAAACCTGCCAAAATGGTTAAGGGACAGGGATTGTGTAATCTGGTTGCTGAAGCCAAAGATCAGGTAAATGGAGACTCCAGGTGGGAGAATGAATTGGCGTTATGGTGTAGTAAATATTTTTATGTTCCCCCAAGGAAGGAGTCTTGGTATGGGAAACTAACTTATATCCTACATCACAGGACTTGTCCAGAAAACCTAAACCCTAAGTAAAGAAGATATCTCAGACTAAAATCGACACAATATCGCTTCATAAATTCGGTGCTCTTCCGCATGAATTATGATGGGGTACTTTTCATATGTCTCGAACATGAAGATGCAAATAAGGTGTTGAAGGATATCCACGATAGCCTCGGAGGTGGACACTTCACTGGGAATACCACCACTCATAATATACTAAAAGTCGACTATTACTGACCTACTCTATTTAGGGACACACATAAATACACTAGAAACTATAAAAATTGTCAAATAAGCGCGGGGAGGGAAAAGAGAGAAGTTGTCCCACTCCAACCAGTGGACATATCCATAACATTCAAGCAATGGGGGTTATATTTCATAGGAGGAACTACATCGAGTTCTTAAAAACAACATAGATCCATACTGACTGCTACAAACTATTTCACGAAATGGGCAGAGGCCATCCCTTTGACTCATGCAAATGAAAAGGTGGTAATTCAATTCATAGAAAAACAGCTAATCACAAGGTTCAGTATGCCTTCCGTTCTTGTTTTTTATAATGCTGCTACTTTTATTCCACCCTACTAACAGAGTTTTCTTTGGATAAAGGAATCATAATAAGATACTCTGCAAACTACTATCCACAGGGGAATGGAGTGGCATAATCAACCAATAATAACCTAGTGAGGATATTGAAGAAAACAGTTGAAGACAATCAGAGGAATTGGCATAGTTCAATTCATAATTCCTTATCGTCGATAGAGTAACACCCAAGGAAGCTATAGGGAACTCCCCAAAATTTCTTGTATACATACAAGAATGCATCCTCCTGAACAGGCTATATCTTTTGTCTCTTCACCTTGCTTAGGGTTCTAGAGGACAACAATCATTGGTTATTCAAAAAAGGATTGATACCCTCCTCATGATGGAAGAAGAAAGGGAAAAATCAAAATAAAATTAAGTTTCTCATCAACATATAATTAAAAGGTAATTTGACAAGCATAAGGCCAAAGAGAAGAATTGTGAAGTAGGAGACTTAGTCCTGAAATGGGATAGGGAAAATGAACCGAAGAGAAAACATTCAAAGTTTCAAAATCTATGGCTCGGACCTTTCCAGGTATCCCATAAACTTGGGGTTGTCATGTATTGGTTTCAAAATCTAAGGGGGGAACATGAATCCCCCCCAGTGAATGGCCAGGCCCTAAAACAATATTTCTGTTAAAAAACAAATGTGTGTTTTCATGTTATTTTATTTTGTAGGTGTTAGGTAGGTTGATTGCATAGTCCTTTATTTCCGTTTTTCTTTTTTGTGATATTTTTGTGCAATAAAGTTGTGTTCCACAAGGCATTGGTTGAACTTAATCAATACGGTGTAGAAAACTCCGTTATTTACTCACGCTCACATGCAACATAAGAAATGCTGGGAAAACTGCAGTTTTCTTAAAAGGGTTCTGTATCTAATATTTTCGAATAAACAACCTTAAAAAATGATGAAGTGTCTTCCTGGTGGTTTCGTAAAACCTGAAAGGAAATATGGTAAGTTGGAAAGGACCACATGTACCTCAAGATAGAGTTAGGAGAAACTTCACCTTAACCATCTCATCTTGCATATAACAGTTGTCCTGATCTCCCACTCACTTAGGGCATCTCTGCCAAATATAAATCAATTATATCAAATGAGCATGAAGCGGGAGAGGGTATGCAGATAACTCCGTTGGGTCTATGGCCAGTCGTTGGCAGCAGAGCAAGGTTCTCACGTCAGGGTGACTCCCTCGGGGCTATGGACGCTCGTTAGCAACAGAGAAACACCGCAACAAGTGAATGATGATAACTAAAGGGCCTAGTTCCAGTGAATGTTTTACTCGACTCTTGTCAAAAGGGGGCATGGGTCATGGTTAAAAATAATGAAGGTGGAATAAAGGTTGAAACCCCACATGCAGGTCCAGATTCACAAACCAAGGGAATCTCAAACATAAGGATAGAAGAGACTCTGATAAAAACAAAACCAATTAAGTTTTTAACCGTCTTTTGCATTAGCTAGGCCCAAGGAAGGAACAAAGATTCTTATTTCACCCAGTAAGTCGCCATTTTTTGAGTGCTCAATACACCCTAAAATCCTTATGAATTTTTATCGCTTTTTGGGTACCACTTATTTTCTTTTACTGTCTAAATTGATTTCACTGGGGGGAATGGTTTATCTTTGTTTTTTGTTTTCATGAATCTTATCAATCAAGTCAGGTATGTTTGACCTTATGAAACCCCGTGTCTAAAAGAACTTGACATTTGAATTAAGAATTTGTTGCTAACATTGCACCTAACACGCTTATGTTCGACGTCGGAAAAATTCAAGAAGGTAAGGTGGCCACACAATACAATAGTCATCGAGTGTCGATGCACCATCGACATCGGAAGAAGGTGGATTTGGTTTGCATAAGTGATTCCCCATGAATTTTCAAGAGATAGTCGATCCCCATTGGGATTGGCAGAATACGGGAACGATAGACATTGACAAAGGCAGTAAATAAATCATTGATAGTCGATGACCGATGCACTTTATCGGGTTCATGGAAATCCAAAAAGGTTAAAACAATTGTTTCTATCTACGACAAACATATCGCCAATCATTGATCCTCGATACACTTTTGGCATCGATACTTTTTCAAGAGAGTCGATTCGAGAGAAATTGGCTAGGTTTATCTCCAATCACCGACCCTTGATGCTTTTCGGCGTCGGCAAGATAGGAGTGAGTTTTATAATATATATCTTAAAGAAAGTCATGATTCTGATTAACAAGAGTAAATGAATACATTGGTCTCGAGTGCCACATGTCTTTATCACGTAAGGGTGTCGTACGACCTAGTATCATCCCAATTAATATTAAGGTTCCATGGGTCCTAGTCACCTCCTAGTCAGCTTTTCCACTTCAATTCTATATGACACGATCGATCGGCATCAGATATTTGCAAGAATATATCAACAGGAATATTCGAAGCATAATCGCAACCCCCAACTCAGCAATTGGACTAGCACTATGATGGGATGTTTTCAGCATAAGATGTGATTGAATTCAGACATTTAATAAACTCTTTAATGCTTCATCCCGCATTTGTTGCTACCTCGTGCACCGATTGAACAACAACAATTTGAAATCACCAATAGTCCAAGTTACAACCTATGCCCGTGCCATCAACCCATGATCCAATTTAATTTTAAATGTCTCTAAAGATGTGGAGACAGATTTAATAAAAATACACTCATAACCCGAATTCAATGACTGATGTGACAAGGTAAGTTCATCCCTATTTAAATATCTACAAAAATTTTGAACAATTTCATTATGTGCACAAGTTTGAATTCGAGAGCATCCAAAGAAGTAGAGAAAGCGTCTCAAGACCGTGTTGATCCTTAGATCATCAAAACCAAGTTAAACAAGTTGCAGAGGTATGTGTTCAATTTTTTCAAATCGACGATCATGATTTATATATGCATTTGATTTCTTACACGGTCTCTAAACTATGTTCTAACTGCAGGTAAAATTCCGTCGAGAAAGACAACCACCATAATCTCTCCAAGAGATCCCAAGATAAATAAAGCTGAGACAAGTGAAGGCTCTTCTCCTGATGCGGCGAGGCAACTAGAATACGCTCCTAGGGAAGAGTCAGTCATCAAAACATCAACAAAGAAAGCTTTTGTCCAACCTCCGATATTTGGTGATACAGAACTAGGCACCATATCCAAAGTAATTCTCCCACAATTGGGGGACCTTTTCAACAGAATCATCCAATAGGAGTACCCAGAGTATATCCCACACAAAGACCCGAATGTAAGGGCACTTGATGACCAGGTGTTCCCAAACATTCAAAGGTAATATTTACACATGGTAGCCAACAGAACCCCATTTTTCCCTGGCATAGAGGTTCTGAACTGGCTAATCGACCATACAAACACATAAAAATGTTTAATTAACAATGATAATGGTGGGTGTATTGGATTTTTCCTCTCGACAAAAGTCCAGAAATAGTATAATATCGGAGACCTATAGGAGTGACTAAACACAGACTATAGAGGCAGAGACTACAAAGGCACAGAGAAGGGGATATCTCTTGCTACAAGGGGCATAGAGAATCATTGATCAGTTGCAAAATGAACCTATTCAGATAGATATGACAAGGCTTCCTGTTGATGACCGTATCGAAAGAAGAGGAGAGCCAAGTGGACTAGAGCTAATACAACTTGAAGAAATCATCAAGACAAAAAACCTTGAAGTTCTACCACCACAGATGAGATCAACAGGGGAATTTCAACCCATACTGAGACGGTGAGGACACCTGGAAGGACAAGGGTAATAAATCCCTTGTTTGACTTAATAACCATCTATAATGAGGAGGAGAGTTCAGAGGTGTCCTTGGAGACTCCAGTGTAGATTACAGAGAAAAGGGAACCTAAGAGAGAATCTACCCTGGGTTCCGATGTTCCAATTCAGAACCTTCTGCAGAGCGAGCATGAGGTTGAAAGTGCCTTAGACACTGAGTTTCTCAATGTGTCAGGAGTCCCAATGGACATATCAAGGGATGAGCTAGGATAGGGACACCAGAAAGAGTAAATTCCACGTTGAGAACATGACATTTCAACGACTGATTACCAAGTAAGTACCAATCCTACCCTTGGTTCTCTAGTTTTGGACAATGCCTTCCCGTCAATGAGAAACAAATGACGACCGAGCCATCAAGACTTATGGGAGAAGTCCAAGAACGCATCCTATAATAGGTACACACAGTCGAGAGCTCATGAAATACTCTAACCTGGGGAGAACAACAAATCCCCGAACCTGTTGATGAGGTCATTGATATACAATCGATTTCCTATTACCAAAAGAGAAAATCAATCATGAAGAGAACCACTAAGAAGAGGTGACTTGTGTTGGATAGTTCGATTCTCACCACCACATAAGAGAATTTTCTCATCACAGAACACGCCAAGACATTCGAGCTTATCAATGCAGGGATGGAAATCACAGATTCCACATTGGATACATAAAAAAGGGATGAAAAAGAGTTGGCCACTGCACTTAAATAGTTGGAGCATCTACGCCATTTGTAAAAATACTATCAAGACTCCACACGAGCCACAGTGTTCTTGAGGAGTGATTTCCAAGACGCCTATGACAAATTCACGAATGAAAAATACATTTTCACTGCAGTAATAGCCGACTTCCAAGAAGACATTGTTATGGCACTCGTGACCTACAAGGACATGGAAAGGTGGTATGACAAGGCTCAACCAGAAGTGGGAAGGATCAATTAGATCAGTGTGGTTCAAAAGGGTCGAGACACTGAAGACAACGACATTCAGGTGCTGAGGGAAAACAACATAGATCAGATCAGGAAAGTGACCAAATATTGGGTGAAAATGGTCGATATACATGCGATTGCCTATGACCAAAAGAGAAAATCCATCGTGAAGAGAGCCACTAAGAAGAGGAGGTGTACATTGGATAGTTCGATTCTCATTACTAAAGAGAAGAAGTTTCTCAGCATAGAACATGCCAAGACGTCTGAGCCTATCAATGCATGGATATTTATCACAGATGCCACATTGGATAGAGAAAAAAGGGATGAAAATTAGTTGGCCTCTACGCTTAAAGATTTGGAGCATCTGCGCCATTTGGAAAAATACTATGAGGACTCCACACAAGCCACGGTGTTATTGAGGAGTGAGTTCCAAGACGCCTATGCCAAATTCACGAATGAATGACACCTTTTCACTACAGGAATAGTTGACTTCCAATAAGACACCCTTATGGATCTAGCGACCTGCAAGGACATGGAAAGGTGGTATGAGAAGACTCACCAAGCAGTGGAAAGGATTGATTACATCAGCGCGGTTCAAAAGGACTGAGACGCTGAAAAGCATGGTATTTAGGTGCTGAGGGACATCAACATAGATCGGATCAGGAAAGTGGTTGAATATTGGGTGAAAATGGCCCGGGAACCTCAACGGGAGATTAAGGAGAAATGGGCCAATTGCGAAAGGAGCTGGGTAAAAATTAACCGAGAGATGAAGGACATCGACCTCCCAGAATTTGGCTCACCCGAGGACTTTGTCGACCTGCATGACATAGTCAAGAAACATGCAGAACAAGCTCAAAATGGACAATAGAGATAGAAAATGTGGCAAGCATGGTGCCAGGTCAGGTATAGCAGTTCATGGAGCGTTTGATCAAGTCTCGAGCAGTTTCACAGTGGTTAAGTGTCAAAATAGTCAAGTATCGAGCACAGGTAGTAGAAGTAAAAGAAATCCTTTAGGCCCTAATGGACCAACATAGGTTCCCATATGCCAACACATGCGAGGAACGCTTCATCAAATGGTCAGAGTATGAGAAGAGTCATCCACTTCAGTGAAACTATTTGATGATTCCTAGAAGACAGAGAGATGAAAACACCATGTGGCGATATTTTGTTTTACTTAGCTTGAACTTTTAATAGATATTTTTAGTTAATTATTCATTATAAATAAGGGGATTGGCATTTTAGTAAAGGTCGATGGTTTAGGACTGGAGAAAAATTTTGTTTTTCATCAAAGGCAGTTTGGGATTGGATCTGAGGTGGAATTACTTCCTACTTTATTTCATGAATGGATGATATAATGAGTAAGATATTTTTAATCTGTTGATAAGTTAGCTTCTTCAATATTTTTGTAATTATTATCTCTAATGATGAAGGCAAATCGTTTTGTTAATGTGTGATTAGTGCTAGAGCTAAGGAAACTATTTGTCTTTCCATCATTTTATTGCATGTATGTTTTCTTTCGATAATTGTATCTCAGTCAATAATTGAAATACCATCAAGTTAATGTATTAGTACTAGGCTTGTCACATGTGTGAATATTGTTGTCTACATGCTTGAGGACAAGGGTTATCTGAAGCTCATCCTTCTTCAGTAGTTAAGATCCCCCCCTTTTACTAGTTGTTTTATACTAGCACACATATTTTATCATACCCATATAGTAAAGAAAATACAAAAGAAGGACGTTTAAACTGAAGGAGGAGCTTTCATAAGAAGATACATTGTAAATCACTAAGTAAAGCCCATCAATAAATTGGTTGGATTGAAAGATTTGGAGAACCATTCCACCATCAAACACTAGGGATTCTAATTGGGCCACTGTGGCCAGTTTGGTTCTTATTGTTGAGTTAAAGGGATATAGGACCCCTCAACATAAGTAGTACTATAAGGAAGGCATGTTGAATGAATGGCTAATAATATCTCTGATATAATATTTCACACATCCTATAGATTCAAAAAATCCCACATGCATGGTTGGGCATTCTCAAGACAACCCACATACACTGAGTACTCCTGAAACAAGTAAATCACCCCAACAAGAGGAAGAATATATATTCGATGAAATACCTTACTCTCTTCCTCACAAGGAAGTGAACCAGTTCATAAGAATCACAAGGTATTACGCCTAGAAAATTGGATCACTACCCTTAGCTATGTTACTTCCTCGTAGAAAACAAGTAAGCAGACCAGTGGTTGACACCCCTGACCAGGTTGTTTTTCACACAGTAGAATACATGATAGATTTATCCCTCACCAAGATTGAACATCCCCTTAATCCGATCCCTAAAACACCAACTGGTAACTACTCTGAGCCTGACAATTTCAAATCGAATGAGGAAGGGTTTAACTCGGATCGCTCAGCTTTAGAGTCAGATGACATGGAGGATAATAATGATCATAATGAAGAGAGGGGGAAAAAACCTCAAAATAATCAACCATGGCTGGCCATAGATGCTCTAGAAATCCCCCGACGGGTACATAAGCTCCCTCGACATCTAGAAAAGTTACTTCCCAAGTTCGACCCTAAAACCTCCAAATTGCCTAATGACCACATGAAAAAGTTCATACTAGTTATTAGACTTATGAATGTCCAACATGAGGATGTAGTATGTAGACTCTTTCCCTATACATTTGAGAATTCAACCTCAATGTCATATTTTAACTTGCATGTAGGGTCCATAACTAGTTGCACGAAGTTTCAAAAGGATTTTTTAGACACATTTGTAGAAGAAACCACTATAAGAGCTTTAATGGATGAACTGTTCTCCCCCACCATGAGTTAAAAAGAAAAGATTAAATACGTAAATCAACGATTCACCACTATCCTAAGAAAATTTCAACCCAAATCTAAACCCACTAAGGAGTTGCAAATTGAAGTATACGCTAATGCTCTCCCTACTTCTATTTCCATGTTTGTAAAAAGGGTTGCCAAGCATACCTTAGCTAAAAATTTTGAGGAAGCCAAAACAATTGAATTCCAAATGGAGGGATGCAAAGAGGGCCAGGTCTCACTAGTTAAGAAGGAAGCTCAACCTTGACCCAGGAGAGGACTCTTTTTTACTAGACCCCCAGGGAAATAAACAGAACAAGGTACTAAAAAGGGAAGTGGAGACATATAAGACTTACAACGGATGATAAAGAAATTTTCAAATGAAATCGTAGACATGATAAGAAGTGCAGGGAAAGGAAACCAAGGCCAAAGGCGCTATAAATCCTTTTTTAAAAGAAACCCATCGTTCAAAACAATTGAACCTCCCCCAACCAATTTAAACATCAACCTGGGAAATGTAGCATCCGACTCTTTCTGTAACGATAATCAAGAGAAACATTCTGAAAGAGATTTTCCACAATGGGTGCATGCCAGGAACTTGATGGCCAATCGATTCCCAGAAGAAGTTTCCCTTACCAAACAATCAAGTGGCTCACCGATGATTATTTTTTATCAGGAAGAAGTTGACCTGTCAGAAGAAACAACCATGATGTTGTGGGATATTGACTTGTCAATTCCTTCCGGTGATATATTTGAGGTTCAAGAACCACCCGTTGAGGTTTTGGCTGTGCAAACGTGAAATAGGGGTCAGACGGTCTCAAATGAACTTACCATTTCCCAAACTTTGAGAGGAAAACAAACATCTAATCACCTGAAAGCACCTTTTCTCTTCCAAAGAAATGCTATAAACATCCATACATGAGAATCACCCAATATAGACTACAACATAGTAGAAGATCTAAAAATATTGAAGGAAAATGTATCGGTCATGGACATGTGTAGAATCCCTCGGCAAAAGTAATTTATGTTACAAGCCATGAAGTCAATACAAAATTCTATAACAATCACTGACCAAGGGGAAAATCCAACCCCCAGAGATATAAAAAATAAACCAAATGTGAATGCATGCTCTATAGATAGAAAAGGAAAGCCTTTTGTCCCACCGTTCCTCTTAACATTTGAAGTCTTCAACAGAAACCTCCATAATTGTTTAGTTGACTCAGGGGCATCCTTTAATGTTATGTCGTTATCCATTTGCAAGAAACTAAGCGCAGTCCCACTCAAAAGTGAAAAACGCGTTATATAATTAGAGATAACTCAAGTAAAAGTTATTGGAGAACTCAAGGATGTCATGATCAAAATGGCTACACACCCAAAATCTGTTCCAGTGATTAACATCATTGTAGTGGATATAACATAAGCTTATGGTCTGCTACTTAGTCGAGATTGGTCTGAAAAGTTAAATGGATACTTTAGCACAGACTGGGCTCACCTTTGGTTTCCATTAAAGGGACACACAAACATGATTAGGATCGATAGGGGAAGGTATCTCAAACATACTGTGACCGACTTGGAGGCCTTCAATGAACCCATGTCGACAGATTTCCCCATGCTAGGAAACTACTCATGTAATTATGATTTCGGTGATTTATCCCCTCTCTCATATAACGTACCTCTTACTCAGAACTCTGAAATGACTTTTCAAGTAAGTCTACTGGTAGAAGTGGAAGAAACCCTCTTCTTTGAAGAACCTTTGTTGAAAATGACAGACAAACTAGGTGGAGAGGAGGAGTTTAGTAGGCATGGAGAAGCTGATGGTTCTCGCTCACAAGTTTGGACCCTGTACTTTGATGGGTCTAAATCGCAAGAAGGTTTGGGAGTGGGATGTATCCTCATTGATCCAAAGGGGAAGTGTAATTTCTTGTCTTGCAGACTGGAATTCGAATGCACTAATAATATTGTTGAGTATGAAGCTTCAGTTCAAGAACTAAAGAAAACCATAGACTTAAACGTTAAAGAACTAAATTTTTTCAGAGACTCTAAAATTATCATTAGGAAAGTAAAGAATACTATACATTGCAACTCTCCCCACCTGGGGAATTATCAACAGGAAGTGCAGAGGATAATAGAACATTTTGAAGCCTTCAAAATTATGGCGATCCATAGAACAAATAATGCTATTGTTGATTCCCTAGCCATTGTTGCCTCGAGGCTATCCCCTTTAGAAGACTATGAAGCCTCTCAGTTCACTGTGGAACTTCTCTACAAACCATCAGTGCCAAACAATATTTCTAATTGGAAGGTCTTTGAAGGAGATGAATAGATCATAAACGTCGTAACCAATCAATAAGATTTTAAAGACCTGGCTATTAATGATGAATTTTTCCAAGAGTAACTAGTAGAAACCAATCCACATGAATAAAGAGGCGAAACAAATCACTCTGATAACAAACCAAAGTCTCACATGATACCGAAGGGAGTAGCCAATTTTGAGAGCCTCTTTGACTTAATGGAAAGATTTAAAAGGTCAACAAGCACAAAGATAGGGAGCTCGTGTCCCATGTACGAGACAATAAATCTAGAAACCCTAGAAAACCCTAAGAATGTAAATCTAGGCAAGACAATATCTAAAGAGGAAAGAAAATTCTATCTCAAGCTCTTCAGATAATATCAATATGTTTTTGTATGGTCCTACCGAGATATGAAAAATTATGACACTCGCATTATCCAACACACAATCTCATTAAAACCTAGAGTAAAACCCTTCCAACAGAAGATATGGAAGTACCACCCATACCTAGAGCCCCTCATGTGTCAGGAGTTAAAGATATTACTAGATGCTAAAATTATCTTTCAGGTTAGACACTCCAGTTGGGTACAAAAATTGGTTCATCTTAGGAAAAAGTGTCGGGAGATCTGCCTGTGTGTGGATTTCAAAAACCTCAATAGAGCATCAGAAAAGGAAAACTACCGAATCCCACAGATGGAACAACTTTTCTAGACCGTGTCTGGTTCTGATATTTTTTACCTGCTAGACGGTTTTTCAGGTTACAAACAGGTTCTAGTCTAAGAGGCAGACCGATTGAAAACTACCTTCTGAACCAAGTGGGGAACCTTTTCTTATAAATGCATGCCCTTTCGGGTAATTAATGCAGGGGAAACCTTCCACAGGTCCATGGACGTGGCTTTTCAGGGATTAATCAACAAGTGTGTAGTTGTTTATTTGGACAACATGACTGTGTATTGAAAAAATAGAGAAGACCACGTCCAACATCTAACACATATTTTCTAAAGGTGTAGAAAATATGGTATATACTTAAACCCTAAGAAAATTATCTTTGGTGTCGAGGAAGGGAAATTACTAGGTCATATTATATCTCAAGTAGGAATTCGCATAGACCCAAAACAAATTAAGGAAATATCTCAGCATCCCTTACCCCACAACAAATAGGCTATGCAATCCTTCTTTAGAAAAATAATTTTTGTGAGGAAGTTCACCCCTGACTTCGCTGAAACTATCAAGCCCTTACAAAAAATGATCCATAAAGATGTTGAATTTAAGTGGGATGAAGTACAAAAAATTTGTTTCATCAATATTAAGACTGCAATAGCTCAAGCTCCAGTGTTGCGAAGTCCCAACTTTAGCAAAGATTTTTTCCCCTATACTTTTTCCTCCAATCAATCTTTAGCTACACTATTAATTCAGAAGGATGATGAAAACAATGAGGCATCGATCTCATTTATGAGCACTAATATCCAAGGGGCCAAACTAAATTACCCTTCTATAGATAAACAAGCCTGTGTGGTGTACAAAGCAGTAAAACACTTCATATCTTACATCCTAAAAAATAACACCAAAGTCATTGTGCCCCATCCTGCAGTCTGATCCCTATTCACTCAACAAGATATGGGGGAAAGAAGAGGAAATTGGATGGAATTTGTCCAAGAATTTGATCTAGATATAAAACCTGTCAAACTGGTTAAGGGACAGGTATTGTGTAAACTGGTTGCTGAAGCCAAAGACCAGGTAAATGGAGACTCCAGGTGGGAGAATGAATTGGCGTTATCGTGTAGTAAATATTTGTATGTTCCCCCAAGGCAAGAGTATTGGTATGGGAAACTAACTTATATCCTGCATCACTGGACTTTCCCAGAAAACCTAAACCCTAAGGAAAGAAGATCTCTCAAACTAAAATCGGCACAATATCGCTTCATAAATTCGGTGCTCTTCCGCATGAATTATGATGGGGTACTTTTCATATATCTCGAACATGAAGACGCAAAAAAGGTGTTGAAGGATCTCCACGATGGTCCTGGAGGTGGACACTTCACTGGGAATACCACCACTCACAAGATACTAAAATTCGTCTATTACTAGCCTACTCTGTTTAGGGACACTCATAAATATGCTAGAAACTATAAAAATTGTAAAATAAGCGCGGGGAGGGAAAAGAGAGCAGCTGTCCCACTCCAACCAGTGGACATATCCATACCATTCAAGAAATGGGGGTTAGATGTCATAGGAGAAACTACATTGATTTCTTAAAAACAACATAGAAACATACTGACTGCTATAAACTATTTCACGAAATGGGTAGAGGCCATCCCTTTGACTCATGTAAATGAAAAGGTGGTAATTCAATTCATAGAACAACAATTGATCATAAGGTTCAGTATGCCTTCCATTCTTTTTTTTTATAATGCCGCTACTTTTATTCCACCCTGCTGATAGAGTTTTCTTTGGATAAAGGAATCATAATAAGATACTCTGCAAACTACTATCCACGGGGGAATGGAGTGGCATAATAAACCAATAATAACCTAGTGAGGATATTGAAGAAAACAGCTGAAGACAATCAAAGGAATTGGCATATTTCACTTCAAAATTTCCTTATCATCGATAGAGTAATGCTCAAGGAAGCTATAGGTAACTCCTCGTACTTTCTGGTATACAGACAAGAATCCATCCTCCTGAATGGGCTATATCTTTTGTCTCTTCATCTTGCTCAGGGTTCTAGAGGACAACAATCATTGGTTATTCAATAAAGGATTGATACCCTCCTCATTCTGGAAGAAGAAAGGGAGAAATCAAAATAAAATTAAGTTGCTCATCAACATATAGTTAAAAGTTAGTTTGACAAGCATAAGGCCAAAGAGAAGAATTGTGAAGTAGGAGACTTAGTCCTGAAATGGGATAGGGAAAATGAACCGAAGGGAAAACATTCAAAGTTTTAGAATCTATGGCTCGGACCTTTCCAGGTAGCCCATAAACTTGGGGTTGTCATGTATTGGTTTCAAAATCTGAGGGGGGAACATGACTCCCTCCCAGTGAATGGCCAGGCCCTAAAACAATATTTCTGTTAAAAAAAAAAAATGTGTGTTTTCATGTAATTTTATTTTGTAGGTGTTAGATAGGCTAATTGTGGAGTCCTTTATTTCCATTTTTCTTTTTTGTGATATTTTTTTGCAACAAAGTTGTGTTCCACAAGGCATTGGTTTACCTTAATCAATACGGTGTAGAAAACTCCATTCTTTACTCATGCTCATATGCAACATAAGAAATGTTGGGAAAACTGTCATTTTCTTAAAAGGGTTCTGTATCTAATATTTTCGAATAAACAACCTTGGAAAATGATGAAGTGTCTGCCTGGTGGTTTCGTAAAACCTCAACGGAAATATGGTAAGTTGGAAAGGACCACATGTACCTCAAGACATAGTTAGGAGAAATTTCACCTTAACCATCTCATCTTGCAGATAACAGACGTCCCGATCTCCCACTCGCTCAAGGTATCTCTTCCAAAAATAAATCAATTATATCAAATGAGAATGAAGAAGGAGAGGGTATGCAGATAACTCCATTGAGTCTATGGCCACTCGCTAGCAACAGAGCAAGGTTCTGACGTCATGGTGACTCCATCGGGGCTATGGACGCTCGTTGAAAACAAAGCAACACTGCAGCAAGTGAATGATGATAACTAAAGGGCCTAGTTCCAGTTAATGATTTACTCGATTATTGTCAAAAGGGGGTATGGGTCATGGTTAAAAATAATGAAGGTGGAATAAAGGTTGAAACCCCATATGTAGGCTCGGATTCACAAACCGCGGGAATCTCAAACACAAGGATAGAAGAGACTCTGATAAAAACAAAACCAGTTAAGTTCTTAACCATCTTCTGCATCATCTAGGCCCAGGGAAGGAACAAATATTCTTCTTTCACTCAGTAAGTCATCATTTTTTGAGCGCCTAATACACCCTATAATCCTTATGAAATTTTATCACTTTTTGGGTACCACTTATTTTCTTTTACCGTCTAAATTGATTTCACTGGGGGAACGGTTTATCTTTGTTTTTTGTTTTCATGACTCGTATAAATCAAGTCAGGTCTGTTTGAACTTATGAAATCTCGTGTCTAAAAGAACTTGACATCTGAATTAATAATTTGTAGCTAACATTGAACCTAATGCGCTTATGTTCAAAATCGAAAAAATTCAAGCAAGTAAGGTGGTCACATAGTACAATAGTCATCGAGTGTCGATGCACCATTGACATCGACAAAAGGTGGATTTGGTTTGCGTAAGTGATTCCCCACGAAGTTTCAAGAGATAGCCGATCCCCATTGGGATTGACACAATACGGGAATGATAGACATCGACAAAGGCCATAAATAAACCACCAATAGCTGATGACCGATGCGCTTTATCGAGTTTGGGGAAATCCAAAAAGGTTAAAACAATTGTTTCTGTCTACGACAAACATATCGCCAATCCTCGATCCCCATTACACTTTCGGCATCGATACTTTTTCGAGAGAACTTGGGTAGGTTTATCTCCAATCACCGACCCTTGATACTTTTCGACATCGATAATATAGGAGCGAATTTTAGAACATATATCTTAAAGAAAGTCATGATTCCGATTAACAAGAGTAAATGAAGATGCTGGTCTCGAGTGCCACATGTCTTTATCACGTAAGGGTGTCATACGACCTAGTATCATCCCAAGTCATATTAAGGTTCCCTAGGTCCTTGTCACCTCCTAGTCAGCCTTGCCACATCAGTTATGTATGACACGATCGATCGACATTAGAGATTTTGCAAGAATATATCAACAAGAAGTGTTCGAAGCATAATCACAACCCTCGACTTAGCAATTGGACTAGCGCGACAATGGGATGTTTTCAGCATAAGATGCGATCAAATTCAGACATTTAATAAACCAGTTAATGCTTCATCCCGCATTTGTTGCTACCTCATGCGTCGATTGAACAACAACAATTTAAAATCGCCAATAGTCCAAGTTACAACCTACGCCCGTGCCATCAACCCATGATCCAATTTAATTTTAAACGTCTCTAAATATGTGGAGACAGATTTAATAAAAATACACTCATAACCTGAATTCAATGACTGATGTGACAAGGTAAGTTCATCCCTATTTAAATATCTAGAACAATTTTGAACAATTTCATTATGTGCACAAGTTTGAATTCGAGAGCATCCAAAGAAGTAGAGAAAGTGTCTCGAGACTGTGTTGATCCTTAGATCATCAAAACCAAGTTAAGCAAGTTGTAGGGGTATGTGTTCAAGTTTGTCAAATCGACGATCGTGATTTATATATGCATTCTATTTCTGACACGGTCTCTAAACTATGTTCTAACTGTAGGTAAAATTCCGCTGAGAAAGACAACCACCGGACGCTCGTCGAGAGAACCCAAGATAAATAAAGATGAGACAGGTGAAGGCTCTTCTCTTGGTACGGCGAGGCAGCTGGAATACACTCCTAGGGCAGAGTTAGTCATCAAAACCTCAACAAAGAAATCTTTTGTCCATCCTCCAGTATTTGGTGATATAGAACCAAGCACCGTATCCAAATTAATGCTCCCACAATGGGGGGACCTTTTCAATAAAGTCATGCAATAGGAGTACCTGGAGTATATCCCACACAAAGACCCAGATGTAAGGGCACTCGATGACCAGGTGTTCCCAAACATTTAGAGGTCATATTTACACATGGTAGCCAGCAGAACCCCATTTTTCCCTAGCATAGAGGTTCTGAAGTGGCTAATCGACCATACAAATGCATAAAAATGTTTAATCAACAATGATAATGGTGGGTGTATTGGATTTTTCCTCTCTACATAAGTCCAAAAATATTATAATCTCAGAGACCTATAGGAGTGACTAAACATAGACTATAGAGGCAGAGACTATAGAGGCACAAAGAAGGGGATTTCTCTTGCTACAAGGGTCACATAGAATCATTGATCAGTTGCAAAATGAACCTAATATGATAGAGATGACAAGGCTTCCTACTGATGACCCTATCGAAAGAAGAGGAGATCTAAGTGGAATAGAGCTAATACAACTTGAAGAAATCAATGGGACAAAAAACCTTGAAGTTCCACCACCACAGATGAGATCAACAGGGGAATTTCAACCCATACTGAGATAACGAGGACACCTGGAAGGACAAGGGTAATAAATCCCTTGTTTGAATTAATAACCATCTATGATGAGGAGGAGATTTCAGAGGTGTCCTTGGTGACTCCAATGTATATTATAGAGAAAAGGGAATATGAGAGAGTATCTACCCCAGGTTCCGATGCTCCAATTCAGAACCTTCCATAGAGAAAGCATGAGGTCGAAAGTGCCTTAGACACTGAGTTGCTCAATGTGTTAGGAACCCTAATGGACATCTCAAGGGATGAGCTAGGATAGGGACACCAAAAAGAGTAAATTCCACAGTGAGAACTTGACATTTCAATGACTGATTACCAAGTAAGTACCAAACCTACCCCTGGTTCTTCAGTTTTGGCCAATGACTTACCCGTCGATGAGAAACAAATGACGACTGAGCCATTGGGACTTATGGGAAAAGTCTAGGAACCCATCCTAGAATAGGTACACACAGTCAGGAGCCTAGGAAATACTCTAACCTGGGGAGAAAAACAAATCCCCGAACTTGTTGATGAGGTTGTCCATATACAATTGATTGCCTATGACCAAAAGAGAAAATCCATCATGAAGAGAACCACTAAGAATAGGAGGCTTGTTTTGGATAGTTCGATTCTCATCACCACATAAGAGAATTTTCTCAGCACATAACACGCCAAGATGTTCGAGCTTATTGGTGCAGGGAGGGATATCACAGATTCCACATTGGATAGATAAAAAAGGGATGAAAAAGAGTTGGCCACTACACTTAAAGAGTTGGAGCATCTGCGCCATTTATAAAAATACTATCAGGACTCTACACAAGCCATGGTGGTATTGAGGAGTGATTTCCAAGATGCCTATGCAAAATTCACGAATGAATAATACCTTTTCACTACATTTATAGTCGACTTCCAAGAAGACATTTTTATGGCACTAGTGACCTACAAGGACATGGAAAGGTGGTATGAGAAGGCTCACCAAGAAGTGGAAAGGATCGATTAGATCAGTGTGGTTCAAAAGGGTTTAGACGTTGAAGAGAACAACATTGGGGTGTTGAGGGACAACAACATAGATCAGATCAGGAAAGCGACTAAATATTGGGTGAAAATGGCCAAGGAACTTCAGCAGGAGATTCAGGAGAAATGGGAATATTGCGAAAGGAGCTGGGTAAAAATTAACCGAGAGATGAAGGACATCGACCTCCCATAATTTGGCTCACTTGAGGAATTTGTCGATCTGCATGACATAGTCAAGAAACATGCAGAACAAGACTCAACATGGACAATATAGATAGCAAAGGTGGCGATCATAGCACCAGGTCAAGTACATCAATTCATGGAGCGTTTGATCAAGGATCGAGCATTTTTGTAGCGGTCAAGTGTCAAAATAGTCAAGTATCGAGCATGGGAAACATAGGTAAAATAAATACTTTCAGCCCCAATGGACCAACATAGGTTCCCGTATGCCAACACATGCAAGGAACTCTTCGTCAAATGGTAAGAGTATGAGAAGATTCATCCACTTCAGTGAAACTATTTGATGATTCCTAGAAGACAAAGAGATGAAAACACCATGTGGTGATATTTCTTTTTACTTATCTTGCACTTTTAATAGTTATTTTTATTTAATGATTCTTTATAAATAAGGGGATTGACCTTTTAGTAAAGGTCGATGGTTTGGGAAAAGACCCTCATTTTTGGAATTGTAAAGAATTATTTTGGAACTACCTTAATTGAGAAGTAATGTTTAGGATCAGAGACAAACTTTTTTTTTTCATCAAAGGTGTTGTGGGATCGGATCTGAGGAGGAATTACTCTTTCTGTACCTATCATCAAGAGAAACATTTTGAAAGAGACTGTCAAAAATGGGTGCACACCATGAATGTTATGGCCAATAAGTTCCTAGATGAAGTTTCCCTTACTAAACAATCAAGTGACTCAATGATGAGCATTGTCGATCAGGAAGAATTTGACCCAACGGAAGAAACAACCATGTTTTTTTGGGATCCTTACTTGTCAATGCCTTCCTATGATATATTTGAGGTTCAAGAACCACCTACTGAGGTTTTGGCTATGAAAACACGAAGTAGGAGTAAGTTGGTCTCAAATGACCTAACCATTGCCAAAACTTCGAGAGGAAAACAAACATCCGATCACCCAAAAACACCTTTTGTCTCCCAAAGAAATCCTATAAACATCCATACATGACAATCACCCAAGCTAGACTACAACATAGTATAAGATATAAAAATATTGAAGGCAATTGTATCGGTCATGG
This sequence comes from Picea engelmannii, assembly GCA_009831015.1. Taxonomy (NCBI): domain Eukaryota; kingdom Viridiplantae; phylum Streptophyta; class Pinopsida; order Pinales; family Pinaceae; genus Picea; species Picea engelmannii. Next base: position 282,795 of record ML776774.1, read on the forward strand.
ACATGTGTAGAATCCCCCAGCAAAAGAACTTTCTGTTACAATCCTTGAAGTCAGTAGAAACTCCTATAACAAGCACTGACCAAGGGGAAAATCTATCCCCCATAGATCTTGTTCTATATATAAAAAAGGAAATCCTTTTGTCCCACCATTCCTCTTAATGTTTGAAGTCTTCAACAGAAACGTCCATAATTGTTTAGTTGACTCAGGGGCATCCTTTAATGTTAAGTCGTTATCTATTTGCAAGAAACTAAATGCAGTACCACTCAAAAGTGACAAACATGTTATACAATTAGACAAAACTCAGGTAAAATTGATTGGAGAACTCAAGGATGTCATGATCAGAATGGCTACACACCCGAAATTTGTTCAAGTGATTGACATCATTGTAGTGGATATACCAAAATCTTATGGTCTTGTACTTAGTCGAGATTGGTCTGAAAAGTTGAATGGATACTTTAGCAAGGACTGGGCTCACCTTTGGCTGCCATTAAAGGGACATGAATACATGAGTAGGATCAGTAGGAAAAGGTATCTTAAACATACTTTCACCAACTTGGAGGCCTTCAATGAACCCTCATCGATAGATTTCCCCATGCTAGGAAACTACTCCTGGGATTCTGATTTCAAAAATTTCTCCCCTTTTGCATCTGACGTACCTCTTACTCAGAACTCTGAAATGAATTTTCAAGTAAATCTTCTCGTAGAAGTGGAAGAAAACCTCTTCTGTCAAGAACCTCTATTGGAAACCACAGACAAAATAGGTGGAGAGGAGGAATTTAGTAGGCATGGAGAATATGATCATTCTCGCTCACAAGTTTGGACCCTGCACTTTGATGGGTGTAAATCACAAGAAGGGTCGGGAGCGGGATGTATCCTCATTGATCCAAAGGGGAAACATAATTTATTTTCCTATAGACTGGAATTTGAATGCACTAATAATATTTTCGAGTATGAATCTTTAGTGCAAGGACTAAAGAAAGACATAGAATTAAATGTTAAAGAACTAAAGGTTTTCGGATACTCTGAAATTATTATTAGGAAAGTAAAGAATACTATACATTGCAACTCTCCCCACCTGAGGAATTATCAATAGGAAGTGCACAGGCTAATAGAACATTTTGAAGCCTTCAACATCACGATAATCCCCAGAACAAAGAATACTCTTGCTAATTTCTTGTCCATTGTTTCCTCGAGGATATCCCCTTTAGAAGACTATGAAGCCTCACGGTTCACTGTGGAATTGCTCTACAAACCATAATTTCCCAAAAATATTTCTAATTGGAAGGTATTTAAAGGAGATGAATGGATCATAAAATTCTTAACCAATCAAGAAAAGTTTAAATACCTGGCTATTAACAATGAAGTTTTCTAATAGAAACTAGTAGAAACCAATCGACATGAACAAAGAGGCAAAATAGATCACTCTGATAACAAAACAAATTCTCACACAATACTGGAGGGGGTAAATAATTTGGAGAGCCTCTTTGACTTAAGGGAAAGATCCAAAGGTTCAACAAACATAAAAATAGGGAGCTCATGTCCCATGTACGAGACTATGAATCTAGGAACCCCAAAAAACCCTAATAATATAAATCTAGGAAAAACAATATCTAAAGAGGAAAGGAAATATTATATCAAGCTCTTCAGAGAATATCAACATGTTTTTGTGTGGTAATACTGAGATCTGAAAACTTATGACACTCGCACTATCCAACATTCAATCCCGTTAAGAACCGGAGTAAAACCCTTCCAACAGAAGCTTCGGAAGTACCGCCCATCCCTAGAGCCCCTCATGTGTCAGGAGTTAAAGAAATTACTATATGCTAAAATTATCTTTCAGGTTAGACACTTTGCTTAGGTAGAAAATTTGGTTCCTATTAGGAAAACGTCTAGGGAGATCCACCTGTGTGTGGATTTCATAAACCTCAATAGAGCATCAGAAAAGGAGAACTACCCAGTCCCACTGATGGAACAACTCTTGCAGACTGTGTCTGGTTCTGATATTTTCTCCTCGCTAGACAGTTTTTTCAAGTTACAACCAGGTTCTAGTCTCAGAGGAAGACCGATTGAAAAATACCTTCTGAACCAAGTGGGGAAACTTCTCTTATAAACGCATGCCCTTTGGGTTAATTAATGTAAGGGAAACCTTCCAGAGGACCATGGACATGGATTTTCATGGATTAATCAACAAGTGCATAGTGGTTAATTTGGACGACGTGACTGAGATTCAAAGTATAGAGAATATCACATCCAACATCTAACCCAGATTTTCGAAAGGTGTAGAAAATATGGTATATCTTTAAACCCTAAGAAAACTATCTTTGGTGTCGAGGAATGGAAATTAAAAGGTCATATTATATCTCAAGCAGGAATTCACATAGACACAGAATGGATTGAGGAAATATCTCATCTTCCCTTACCCCACAACAAAAAGGCTATGCAATCCTTCTTTGGAAAAATCAATTTTGTGAGGAATTTCACCCCTGATTTTGCAGAAAATATCAAACCCGTACAAAAAATGATCGACAAAGAGGTTGAATTTAAGTGGGATGATGAACGAAAAATTTCTTTCAACAATATTAAGACTGCAATATCTCAAGCTCCAGTGTTGCGAAGTCCCGACTTTAGCAAATATTTTTTCCTCTATACTTTTGCCTCCGACCAATCTTTAGCCACAGTATTAACTCAAAAGGATGATGACAACGATGAGGTGACGGTCTCATTTATGAGCACTAATATCCAAGGGGCCGAACTGAATTACCATGTTACAGACAAACAAGATTATGCGGTGTACAAAGCAGTAAAACACTTCAGATCTTACATCCTAGAAAATCATACCAAAGTCATTGTGCCTCATCCTGCAATCTAATCCCTATTCACTCAACAGGAGATGGGGGAAAGAAGAGGAAACTGGATGGCAGTTTTCCAAGAATTTGATCTAGATATAAAATCTGTCAAACTGGTTAAGGGACAGGGATTGTCTAAACTGGTCGTTGAAGCCCAAGACCGGGTAAATGGAGACTCTGAGTGGGAGAATGAATTAGCGTTATGTTGTATTAAATATTTGTATGTTCCTTGAGGGAAGGAGTCTTGTTATGGGAAACTAACGTATCTCTTGGATTAGGGGACTTTCCTAGAAAACCTAAACCCTAAGGAAAGGAGAGATCTCAGACTAAAATTGCCACAATATTGCCTCATAAATTCGGTGCTCTTCCGCGTGAATTATGATGGGGTAATTTGGAGATGTCTCGAACATGAAGATGCAGAGAAGGTGTTGAAGGAGATCCACGATGGTCCCACAGGTGGACACTTCGCTAGGAATACCACCTCTCACAATATACTAAGATCCATTTATTACTAGCCTACTCTGTTTAGGGATGCTCATACATACGCCAGAAACTGTAAAACTTGTCAAATAAGATCAGGGAGGGAAAAGAGAGTAGTTGTCCCACTCCAACTAGTGGCCATATCCAGACCATTCGAGCAATGGGGGTTAGATTTCATATGATAAATTACACCGAGTTATTCAAAACAACATAGATACATACTGACTGCTATGGACTATTTCATGAGAAGAGGCCATCCCTATGACTCATGTAAATGAAAAGGTGGTAATTAAATTCATAGAACAAAAGATGATAACAAGGTTCGGTATTCCTTCCATTCTTGTTTTTTATAATTTCACTTAATTTTTTTCCACCTTGCTAACATAGTTTCCTTTGGATAAAGGAATCATAATTAGATACTCTGCAAACTACTATCCACATGGGAATGGAGTGGCAGAATCAACCAATAATAACCTAGTGAGGATATGGAAGAAAACAATTGCAGACAATCAGAGGAATTGGAATAGGTCACTTCATAATTCCTTATGGGTCGATAGAGTAACACCTAAGGAAGCTATAGGGAACTCCCTATACTTTCTGGTATACAAAAAAGAAGTCATCTTCCCGAATGGGCTATATCTTTCATCTCTTCAGCTTGCTCAGGGTTCTAGAGGGAAACCCTCATCGGTTACTAAACAAAGTATTGATACCCTCCTCATGCTGGAAGAAGAAAGGGAGAAAGAAAAATCAAAGTTCGACGCTCATCAGTAGATAGTTAAAAGGTGGTTTGACAAGCATAAGGCCAAAGAGAAGAATTTTGAAGTGGGAGACATAGTCCTGAAATGGGATAAGGAAAATTAACCGAAGGGAAAAAATTCAAAGTTTTTGAATATATGGCTTAGACCTTTCCAGGTAGCCGAGAAACTTGGGGAAGGAACGTATCGGTTGCAAAATATGAGGGGGGAACTTGAGTCCCTCCTGGTGAATGTCCAGGTCCTAAGACAATATTTATGTTAAAAACAAAATGTGTGTTTTTATGTTATTTTATTTTATAGGTGTTGGGTAGGTTGATTGCAGAGTCCTTTATTTCTATTATTCTTTTGTGTGGTATTTTTGTGCAATAAATTTGTGTTATGCAAGGCATTGGTTTAACTTAATCAATACGGTGTAGAAAACTTCGTTCATGACTCACGCTCACAGGAAACATAAGAAACGTTGGGAAAACTATGGTTTTCTTAAAAGGGTTATGTATCTAATCTTTTCAAACCAACAACCTTGGAAAATGATGAAGTGTCCGCCTAGTGGTCTGGTAAAACTTGAAGGGAAAGATGGTAAGTTGTAAAGGACCACAAGTACCTCAATATAGAGTTAGGATAAATTTCACCTTAACCATCTCATCTTGCAGATAACAAACGTCCTCCTCTCCCACTCTCTCAAGGAATCTTTGCAAAAAATAAATTGATTATATAAAATGAGCATGAGGTAGGAGAGGGTATGCAGATAACTCCATCATGGATATGGATTCTCGTTGGTAGTAGAGCAAGGTCTGTGACATTTGGGTGACTCCATCGGGGCTATGCATGCTCGCTAGCAGTGGAGAAAAACTGCAGCAAGTGAATGATGATAACTAAAGGTCCTGGTGCCAGTGAATGCTTTAATCAACTCTTTTCAAAAGGGGGCATGGGTCATGGTTAAAAGGAACGAAGGTGGAATAAAGTTTGAAACCCCACATGCAAGGCCAGATTCACAAACCAAGGGAATCTCAAATGCAAGGATAGAAGAGACTCTAATAAAAACAAAACTAGTTAAGTTCTTAACCATCTTTTGCATCAACTAGGCCCGGAGAAGGAACAAAGATTCTTCTTTCTCCCAGTAAGTCTCCATTTTTTGAGCGCTCAATGCACCCTAAAAGCCTTATGAAATTTTATCAGTTTTTGGGTACCACTTATTTTCTTTTACTGTCTAAATTGATTTCACTTGGGGGGGTGGTTTATCTTTGCATTTTGTTTTCATGAATCTTATCAATCAAGTTAGGTCTATTTGAACTTATGAAATCTCGTGTCTAAAATAACTTGACATACGATCTAAGAATCTGCAACTAACATTGCACCTAATGCACTTATGTTCAACGTCGAAAAAATTCAAGCAGGTAAGGCGGCCACATAGTTACAGTAATCGTCGAGCCCCGATGCACCATCGACATCGACATAAGGTGGATTTGGTTTGTGTAAGTGATTTTCCATGAAGTTTCAAGAGATAGTTGATCCCCATCGACATCAACACAATACAGGAAGGATAGACATCAACAAAGGTCATAAATAAATAACCGATAGTCAACGACCGATGCACTTTATCAGGGTCAGGGAAATCCAGAAAGGTTAAAACAATTGTTTCTATCTGCAACAAACATATCATCAATTGTCGATCCTCGATACACTTTCTGCATTGAGACTTTTTTGAGAGAGACGATCCGACAACACTTGGGTAGGTTTATTTCTGATCTCCAATCCTTGATACTTTTCAGCATCGGAAAGATAGGAGAGGGTTTTAGAATGTATAGCTTAAAGAAAGTCCCGATTCTAATTAACATGAGTAAATGAAGACGTTTGTCTCAAGTTCCACGTGTCTTTTTCACATAAGGGTGTCATACGACATAGTATCGTCCCAACTCATATTAATGTTCCCTGGGTCCTAGTCACCTTCTAGTCATCTTTTCCACGTCATATTTTTACGACACGATCGATCGATGTCAGAGATTTTACAAGAAGATATCAACGAGAAGTGTTCGAAGAAGAATCTCGACCCCCGACTCACCAACTGGACTAGCAAGATGATGGGATGTTTTCAGCATAAGATATGATCGAATTATGACATTTAATAAACCAGTTAATGCTTCATCCTGCATTTGTTTCTACCTCATGCATCGATTGAACGAAAACAATTTGAAATTGCCAATCGTCCATGTTACAACCCATTTCCGTTCTATCAAGCCACGATCCAATTTAATTTTAAATGTTTCTAAAGACCTGGCGGTAGATTTAATAAAACTACACTTATAACCTGAATTGAATGGTTGATACGACAAGGTAAGTTCATCCCTATTTAAATCTCTAGAACGGTTTTGAACAATTTCATTCTTCGTGCAAGCTTGAATTTCATAGCATTAAAAGAATAAGAGAAATCATATCAAGACTGTGTTGATCCTCATATCATCAAAACCAGGTTAAACAAGTTGTAGAGGTATGTGTTCAAGTTTTTCAAATCAGCGGTCGTGATTTATATATGCATCTGATTTCTTACAGGGTCTCTAAACTATGTTCTAACTACAAGTAAAATTTCATTGCAAAATCCAACCACTAGACACTCGCTGATATCATCCAATATAAATGAAGTTGAGATAGGTGAAGGTTCTTTTCCTGGTGCAGTCAGGTAGCTAGAATACACTCCCAGGGAAGAGTCGGTCATCAAAACCTCAACAAAGAAATCTTTTGTCCAACCTCTGGTCTTTGGTGATACAGAAGTAGGCACTGGATTCAAATTAATGTCCCCACAATGGGGGGCCCTTTTCAACAAAATTAGTCGAGAGGAGTAACCAAAGTATATCCCACAAAGAGACCTGGATGTAAGGATGCTCGATGACCAGGTGTTCCCAAACATTCAACAATCATATTTTCACATGGTTGCCAGCAGAACCCTAGTTTTCCCTTGCATAGAGGTTCTAAAGTGGCTAATTGACCATACAGATGCACATAAATGTTTAATCAACGATGAGAATGGTGGGTGTGTCAGAGTTTTCCTCCAGATAGAAGTCGAAAAATACTATAAGCTTAGAGAACCATAGGAGTGACTAAAAACACACTTTGTGGTGAAGTTATAAAAATTCCACGACACCATCCAGATGATGGCCTCATGGTGGAAGGAGGACAAGAAGTTTACCATCCTGAGCGATGGCTGGTATGGGACAGTTAACTTGAGGGAACCATACATCCATTTGATGTCTCTCATCCACCGATTATATGGAGAGAAGGAATTCTCCAAGTTCTCATAAGCATGGATTCCCTTGGTCTACACAGTGGCGATCTCCGAAAGTAGCTTCAACTAGGGAGTGACAATTTCTAAACAATTGAACATCTGTGGACAACAGGCTCAGATGTCGAACGAAGGGGAAACACCTGCTTTCCACATGGCCTCGTACCTTCTCGATGTCATGTGTGCGAGAAATGTCTTTGCCGGCATGAATTTGAGTTGGCATGTTGCAGAGCTCCCAATCCACGTTTATTTTAGCATATTATGGGAGAACATGTATGAAAAATCCTACACACTCATCTATGATGAATGCATCGCTCGTATTCATTTTATTATATTTAAGAAGGAATGCCCAAGATTATACGTAGTGGCAAAGAAAATGGTAGCGAAGGTATGCCATTGGTATTTGGATGAATTCTCAACCTATATCAGGGTGTTCGTGGCCACTGGAGCACCGTATCTACTCCACACCCATGTCCTAGACTAGCTCATTGTAGGAGAAATATGTTATCAGACCATCCTACAGGGATATAACACCACACTAGTCAAGGACCAAAAACGTGATTTCATACCCTACAATTTCCATGTAGGGTTTTATCTGGTAAAGGAAATTGCTCAATCCAAACAAGAAGGGATGAGCCAACTTGAATTCAGGTTCCCGACAGGCCGATTTCGCAAGAATAACCCTAAAGGCCTAGTCCTCCAACATGATTCAGAAGTATCATCATGTTGGCCATATGCACATGATAAATTTGAGGATGAAATTTTCACAGAATGTGCTTAGGACTAGGAAGAGGTATTACAAAGGATGGCCAACCCAAATATGACTAGGTTCAAGGTCATCAGGATGGATGAACAAGTGGATAAAATATATCAGACGGCTCAAGAGGCCCTCAGAGATAGGGAAGAAATCAGAGTGGCAGAGACTACATAGACACAGAGAAGGGGATTGATCTTGCTAGAAGGGGCACATAGAATCATTTTTCAGTTGAAAAATGACCTTGATCTGATAGAGATGTCAAGGATTCCCATTTATGACCCTATCGAAAGAAGAGGAGAGCCAAGTGGCTTGGAGCCAATACAAATTGAATAAATCACTAGGCCAAAAAAACCTAAAGTTCCACCACCATAGATCATATCACCAGGGGAAATTTCAACCTAGCTTGATATAGTGAGCACACCTGGAAGGACAAGGGTACCAAATCCCTTGTTCGACTTAATAACCATCTATGATGATGAGGATATTTTAGAGGTGTCCCTGGTGACTCCAGTGTAGATTACAGAGGAAAGGGAACCCGAGAGAGCATCCACCCCATGTCTCGATGCTCCAATTTACAACCTTCTGCAAAGTGAGCATGAGGTCGAAAGTGCCTTAGACATTGAGTTTCACAATGTGTTGTGAACCCCAATGGACAACTTAAGGGATGAGCTAGGATCAAGCATCCAGAACGAGGAAATTCCACAAAGAGAACTCGTCATTTCGACAATCGATTACCAAGTAAGTACCAAACCAACCCCTGGTTCTTCAGTTTGGGCCAATACCTTACAAGACGATGAGAAAAAAAAAGAGACCGAGCCATTGGGACACATGGGACAAGTCTAGGAACCCATCCTAGAATAGGTACACATAGTCGAGATCCTGGGAAATACTCTAACCTAGCGAGAACAACAAATCCCCAAATCTATTGATGGGGTTGTTGATATACAAGTGATTTCCTATGAATGAAAGAGAAAATTCATTGTGAAGAGTGATAGCATAGGGGCAGACCCAGGGTTCAATGCTCAAGAGTGTACCAACAAAACCCTAACTATCGACCCTTTCGGCAACACCTGCGAAGCAGATGAAGTCTCACCCGAGGTAGAGGCAGGGGTGGTTGCAGGAATCAGGTGTCTACAACCTTAGCTGGGACACAAATATGTGATTATATTTCTTACAATGCACTTAGCATCAGTTATTCCTTAACATACATTCAGTAATACACTTCGCAGAAAGAAGAGAGCACCGCAGTAATTACTCAGATCTATCACTTAGCAATGATAAACAGGTTATACTTAATAGATTAAGCACTTAACATCTTATGTATCATATCTAGCATGCATTTATATCTCATAAGCACAAAGCATCAATATATCTATCTAAACATATCAGAGCTCTTAGCAAGAGAGAGACAAACACATCAACACAATACACAGAGTTACTGTGGTTCACCCCCACCCTGGGGCTACGTCCACAAAGTTTTCTTCTGTTATTATCTTCTGTAAACCAAGTTACATCACAAATCCTTCAAGATCCTACCCCGCCTAGGACAAGAGATATGTGCAGCTCACTAGATCCTCTTTCCCCATGTATATCCAAGCACTAAGTCATCCCCTGACCCGTGCACTCAACACTTACAATACTTACAGTAGGCACAGATCTCTTTTAGTCACACAGAAAACAGTTCACATAGATCTAATTTATGCACTAAGCCATTCACTTTACATCACAGACCCTCTTTATACGCATCTCCTACCCATCTATTTATATATACAAAAGTCCTAAATAAGGGTCGATATCCCTTTCCCATTACAATATTCCCCCAAAGCCAAAAAATCCCAAAAATCCCTAAAACGGGGCGAAGATCCCGTGATATCCTCTTTTCCATGAGCTCCTTCTCTGATTAGATGTCGGAGTACTGAAAATGGTCAAATATGACCAAGTATTCCTCAAAACTTGGTCAAGGGCCAACAGGCCCCCAACACTCACCTGTGACTCATCCTGAGTCACTTAGGTCTGACCAGTTCTGCTTCGAACGCCTCAATCTTGATTCGAGCTTCTTTGACATGTTGCTTTGCAATTTCCTCCTACTCAGAAAAATCCTAGATGAGTGCATTATTGACGAGTCCTTCTAGGCGCTGCTCTATTATAATCATGACCTGTTGTAGCTCTGTCCCTTGGTTCTCAATCTCTAAAAATAGTTGGCATGCCTTACCCTGCAAAGGTTGAAGTTTCTACATCACTTCCATGACCTTACTCTAGATCATTGTAATGCCCATATATATTTAAACATCATTAAGTCTCATAAACATTTTATGAAATAAACTGAAACAATAACTTTCAAGCATAATATTGATTTTTATAACAGAAACTTCAGTAGCTTAGATTTATCATTAAATACTGAATTCATGGCAGAAGGAAATAAATACATAACTTGACAAAGTACCTGGTTCTGATGCTAATTTATGTTGCCTGCGGCCTTTCTCCCTGCTACTCAGTCCAGTCCTGCCACAGACATAGGAAAATAACTACCCGAAACTAATGTCCTCCCTGCCAAGTAGGAAAACTACCTAGCTCCAGGATATCTACGGATATCCTGGCCCTCCGTGCCCAAAACCTCCAGCAACCCAGTGCCTCCCCCGATCAAGACACAGTCCAGAACACTCTGTTCCTTGCTCACAGCAAGCCAACAGTCCACACAATATACCACAGGCTCACAGCCAATACAATAGTGCACAGAAAATACCACATAGAAACTCTGCTCCTGACAAAATGCAATGGTTCTCGGCCAATACAACCGGCTCAGCAATACAGTCCGCAGCATCCATCCCCGCCGAATGGTGCCCAGATCCCCCTCTTTCCCTTCCCTTATTCCTCCCGGCCGCCTCATGCAGTTACTCTTCCAACCACCCTGCGTCCCCCATCCTTCGTCATGAGTTAATGTTTTATATCCTCGGGATCCATGGCTATCCTTTTCTGCATATGCCACCCTTTTTATATCATTTTTCATTGATCTATTAATTTTATTTCACCGGTCATTAAATGTGATCTGTAATTAGAACTATTACTCAGTTAACCAAAAATTAATTTCTTTAATTAATTTTTCTTTATAATTTTTAAGCATGTATCCCATTAGGGTCGTTACATACACCCACCCTTCAATAAA
>ML776774.1:311192-344422 GCA_009831015.1 Picea engelmannii
GCATCAAAATGGAAGAAAAGTTTTATCATATAAATCCAGATCACTTGCGAGCAAGTGTCCTCAAATAATAAGTTAGGTAAGTGCGCCAGAGCGGGATGTTACACTTTAACCACTTGAGATATCCTTGGGGAAGTTGAGGATTTTCCTCCTTTAGTTGAGGATCTTCCCTAGGATCATGGCTGGACTAGGGATTCGAATCCAACTGCCTTCCAAGAATGAAAAGATGCTTCCCCCATTCATCTCAACAGCTTAACAACCACCCAGAATAGGTAGCGCTCCCTCAAAAGGGCCATCAGAGCGTTGCAGCGCTCCCTGAAAAGGTTAAGGGAAGTGCTAGCGCTCCAAAATCTATAGCGCTCCATTAAAAGGGCCAGGGGAGCATTATAACGCTCCCTGACAGTGTAAGGGGGAGCATCGGCGCTCCAAAATAGTGTAAGGGGGAGCGCTCCCCTCCAAAAACTCAGTTTTTGAGGTGCTTTCAGATGGCAAAAGGTTTGCAAGCCTGATGACTCATTTCTCCTCTTCCAAATCAAATGTTTGAGGTGTTTCAAGTGTCCTTCTCATGTCGTTATAGGCACGACATAGGCATCATGGAAGTATGCTTTCCTGACACACTTGCAACACTTGTGAGCAACATGCGACACTTGCGACCTTGTGAGAAAAATGCGACACTTGCGACCTTTGTAATGACAACACTTGCGACACTATCAAAGTGAGTAATTTTGATGTGTAACACCAACTTCCTAGCTATATAACCCAGGCCTATTTGAGGCCATAGGAGGCATTCAGAGAAGAATTGTGCTGAGGAGAAGCGAAGCCAAATCCATTTTGAGGCAGAGAAGCTTTTGAGGAGGAGACGCTGTCGAATCATTTCTGGGAGCTCCGGACGTCCGTTTTGCGTGCTGTTTTCTTTGCATGGTTCTGGAGATCTGGAAGAACATAAACAAATCAGTCTTGTATCCATTTTTCATTTCAGCGATGTACTTTTTATCTTTTGAGAAAAAATAAAGAAGCCTCCCCCACAGAGAAAAAGGCCCGGAGACGTAGGAAAAGTTATGCCGAACTCCGTTATCAATCTGTGTGTTATGGTTTGTTGTCTTTTATTTCATTTCAGATATACAAATGTGTATATGGATGTCATAATTCCTCTTATTTCCTCATTCTTTCACTAAGTTTCTCAAATGGTTAATTAATGCATGCAAAATTAAAACTCAACCATAAGTCATTAAAAGATCTGACGGATCACCGAAGGCTTACTTTGACTATGTCATCAATCCTGCAGAGTTGAACTGATTCATCTCCTACTTCTATTGTTCCTTCTAGTATGGGCGCAGTGGATACTGAGCGGTTAGACTGAAGTGCTCACTGCACTCCTTGGAGCTCAACTTCAATTATGTCATACATCGTATGTTGCTTGGCCTCCTGCTTTTCTATAATTTCTTCTATACCTTCATTCAAAGTTGCGAGGATAAAGATGAAGTCATCGAGGTTGAGCATGGTCTTCATCTTGGTCATGGTCTCTTTTGATTTATTCTTAGAGGAAGACTTCGAAGGTGACCCTTTTCTCTTTTTTGGAACTTCAACTTCTTCTTCTGGTTGTTGTTCGACTTCCTCTAGGTCATTGTTGTTACCTTCTTGATCGGGTGTGATGGAAGTTGTCTTTACAGAGTAGCTATCTACATCCTGAACCTCTTCAGGCTTCCTTGTTTCCTTTTTCTTCTTTGTTTTCTTCATCTTACTGGGCCTAGGTGTGTCCTACGTAGCTTCTGGGCTGTCAATATCTAAAATGTCAGTTGGATCTGCTGGAACAAGGAGGTCCACCGACCACTCCTTGGTGATTTCTTCTAAGTCTTCTTCAGTCATCTTATAATAGGAATGAAGTTGTTCTTGGTGTTCATCAGCGTGTGGAGTTAGGTATATAAAGTGGTGGTCCACGCTGAACTTTATCAAGGTTCATAACCTTTGTAAAGTGTTCGGGGTAATGTGAGGTTCACCCCCTATGGCTTCTTTTAGTTGGTTATAGTATCTGTGAAAAATGGCATTTGATTGCCACTGCTTTCTCATGTCTGTCAAGTACCATAAGGTACTAAACTTCATATCTAATGGTTCAAATTGGTTGAGGTCAGGGAAGGTCTCACCTTCCAGTAGCTCCCATGCAACAAAGGTGATCAATATTAGCATCCAGCTAAAGTGGAATTCATGCCCCTGGTCTTGGGCTTCTCTACAGTCAATTTCTAGCTGATTGACCAAATATTTTGCCCAATTCATTTGTAGTCCCTTCGCGCACTTCCCTGCGAGGTCAACTACAAAGTTGGATACTTATGTAGGTCTGTTCTTACGTACTAGCTTCCCTGCTATCATCTAACATGAAAGGTGCACTACACCACTCTTGATAGAGGCCACCTTGTAACCTCACGCAATTTTTTCAACATTTCCATAAGCCTCTTTAATCTTTTGTGAAAGAGAGCGGTCTGTGGTATTTCCAGGGTCGTACTCATGGGGATCAGGGCCCTGCATGATAAGCCTAGTAATCTTGTTGATCAACGTCGGATCAACAGTTATGCGATGGTTTAACCACAGGTATCCTCTGTAGTAACTTGCTGGCAACAATTTCACACAAGCAACCACCTCCTAATGTCTGTTCAAGTGCGGTATTTTCATAACATTGAGTAGAGTAGACTGCACAATTTTCATCGTCCATTGCTAAGGGATGATCTTCAAGGTTCGGACCTTAGTCCTCGTTAAATACTTATATGGTGTGAGCATGTTGTAGGCTTTGCGATCTCCTAGGTTGAAGTCGCAAAACTTCAACGTTGTAACCTTATCTTGATCTGCGCTAGGTGGGAACTCCTTTTGGTAGATATGCAAGGACTAGGGTGTATTCAAAGTATCTAGGGACACTGTCCCTGTTAATATCACCACTTAGAGGGGGAATGTAAGCAGGTAGGATGGTTTGCACTAACTTCGCGTTGGTTGTGTCGTCACTATGCTTAGTTCTCAACTCTGTGTTGGCTCAAGATGTTCCAGCTCGAGCAGTCGATGGGGATGCTACCACACCTCTCGACGATGAGGCTTGGAATCCAGTGGACATCCCTCTTTCTAACATGACTCTTTATGTCCTTAAGCTAGCAAGTACTTCTCTCACTGATTCTTCTGATGTGCTAAGCTTGTCGGACAAGAAAGATCGGGATCACTGTCTCGGGTTGACAATGGACTGTCAGTACCATAATTAGATAGAGAATAAAACTGGATTAATCACTGTTTCATAATGCGGGTATTCTGTAAGATCAAGTTCTCAATTGGAAAAAGTGTCTTCCGGGCATGGTGCGACAGAATAAGTAAGTAACTCTGCAATGGACTGCTTGAAATGGATATGAATCTTCCATGACCATTGATCTATCCATTAAGGTGAGGTCCAATGGTCTAGCAGTAACCCATAACTTCTTTTCGATTCGTTCAGAGCGACGGTCGAACTGGTATATCGGTTCCAACAGCTATATGGCTTTGTCATGGCGAAGTACTCTATGTCATTGTTCTGATATCTCGGCGAAGCTCCAATTCTGTAATTCTTCTTGCTGTGAAGTGTCCTCTAGAACCTCTTGTAACCTTATAGTATTAGTCCTTTTCTTTCTTAACTTTCTATCCTTCTTCCCAGTGAGCCTCATCTCAGTAATGTTTCTACCATTCTGATGTTTATCTTCTGTGGTCTTAGTTACTTCGCGTTGTTGAAAATCTTTCCTAGGTTTTCTTGATAATACTTTTTCTGTATAAAAAATAGGTAACTCAATCTTCTGTGGAGCCTCAAGCATTCTCTTAGCTTTGACATCAAAGTTTATAATATTAAGTATCTACGATCTGCTCTTATGTTCTTCAATCAAGTGCACGATTCTTCTGGTCATAAAGTCTTTTAACTCTTGCTTCTTTTGTTCCAAAACTTTTTCTTCTTCTTTTTGTATGGCTTGTTCTCTATCAATCCAGGGTTTTCCTATGAGCATGGTAAATGGGGCACTGTATTCAACAAATTTAATGATCTCAAAGTCTTCCTTTGTCGAAATTCCATTGACAGTCATAGGTATCCAGGCGAGCCTTCCACATAGGTTTACTAGCTTTCCTCTGAAGAAAATTGTTCCTCCTAGGGAAGGGATCATGGCAGGATTTTCTATAGCTTCCCAAGTTCTTTCTGGCATAATGTTCACTTGTGTTTCTGCATCAAGAGTACATTGAATGTCAAAGTCCCTTATTCTTGCTTCGATTTTCTCCATTTCTTTGAATATCTTTGATAGCCTAACATGTCGGTGGTCATTCAAGGTATCTTTCATCTATAACAATATATTTTTTTATTCTTTCTGGGTTTCTACTATAATATTTGTCTCTTGATCTCCTTCAGGGTTTGCTTGCTCCATATTCAGATTCTTAAGCCTATCAATCATTCTAGGGAAATCCAATACTTCATGGTCCATAGCCTTGCAACATAGGCAACTAGGTCTTCTCCCAGGGCATTCATTGGCAAGATGTCTCGGTCTTCTACAACTATAATAAAGGATTAATCCTCTCTTTTGATTAGATGTTCCCCAACTCCTTTTGTACTGTGCACCAGGATCATTGTGGCTAGCCTACAAAAAACTCTTTCTAGGATCTTGTATCCACTTGTTAGATATGTTATATTGGTTCTTTCAATGCATAGATATAACATATCTATCACTATACTTATCAGATCTATTCATATCAAACTTTCTTTCATCTATTAATTCCCTAGTTTTGAAGCTAGGATAGAATCTATCAAACATACCTAGATCCATGCTTTAGAAACAAAAAATTTCACTTATCTTACTTCTACAGAGCACAAATATTTTAAATCTAAAAAACTTTTGACTATTCTTACCATTATTAGGGCACATAGCTTACAGATCTTACCTCTTTTCTATGGATCTGACCTTTTTCTTCGCAGATCTAACCTCTTTTCCTGCAGATCTTACCTTTTCCCTTCAGATCTAACCTCTTTTCTTCAGATCTGACCTTTTCCCTTTAGATCTGACCTTTTCCCTTCAGATCTGACCTCTTTTTCTTGGCACAAAGCTTCATAGGTTAAATAGAATACTATGCACTAGGGAAACAGATCTACGCACAGAGCTTATTTCGCACAAATCTTTTTCTTCTTTAGTTCCCACCAATCACAATTTTAGGTCTCGACAACAGAACCATTTGTTGGCACAGGAGCAAACCCAGGGTTGAACTCTCAAGAGCGCACCAACAAAACCCTAACTATCGTCCCTTTTGGCAACACCTACGAAGAAGATAAAGTCTCACCCGAGGTAGAGGCAGGGGTGGTTGCAGGACTCAGGTGTTTGGAACCTTAGCTATGACACAGATTTGTGATTATCTTTCTTACAACGCACTTAGCATCAATTATTCTTTAACATACATTCATTAATACACTTCGTCGAAAGAACAGAGCACCATAGTAATTACTCATATCTAACACTTAGCAATGATAAACAGGTTATACTTAATATATTAAGCACTTAGCATCTTATGTATCATATCTAGCATGCATTCATATCTCATAAGAATAAAGCATCAATATATCTATCTAAACATATCAGAGCACTTATCAAGAGAGAGACAAACACATCAGCACAATACACAAAGTTATCGTGGTTCACCCCCACCCTGGGGCTACATCCACAAAGTCTTATTCTGTTATTATCTTATGTAAACCAAGTTACAACACAAAGAATTCAAGATCCTACCCCGCCTAGGACAAGAGATCTGCGCAGCTCGCTAGATCGTCTTTCCCCGGGTAGATTCAAGCACTAAGTCCTCTCCTGACCCATGCACTCAACACTTATAATACTTACAGTAGGCACAGAGATATTTTAGTCACATAGACGTATGATCACATAGATCTACTTTATTCACTAAGCCATTCACTTTACATCACACAACCTCTTTATACGCATCTCCTACCATTCTATTTATACATACAAAAGGACTAAATAAGGGTCGATATCCCTTTCCCATTACAATATTCCCAAAAATCCCAAAAAGCCCAAAAATCCATAAAAAGGGGAGAAGATCTCGTGATAGCCTCTTCACCATGTGCTCCTTCTTCAACTGGATATCGGAGTACCGAAAATGGTCAAATATGACCAAGTATTCCTCAAAACTTGGTCAAGGGCTAACAAATAGGACCACTAAGAAGAGGAGGCTTACATAGGATAGTTTGATTCTCATCACCATAGAGGAGAAGCTGCTCAACACAGAACATGCCAAGACGTCTGAGATTATCAGCGCAGGGATGGCTCACAGATGCTACATTGGATAGATAAAAAAGGGATGAAAAGGAGTTGTTCATTGCACTTAAAGAGTTGGAGCATTTGAGCCATTTGAAAAAATACTATCAGGACTCCACACAAGCCACAGTGTTCTTAAGGAGTGAGTTCCAAGACGCCTATGCCAAATTCATGAATGAATGACACCTTTTCACTCTAGTAATAGCCGAATTCGAAGAAGACACCCTTATGGCACTAGAGACCTGGGAGCACGTGGAAAGGTGGTATGATAAGTCTCACCAAGCAGTGGAAAGGATCAATTACATTAATGCAGTTCAAAAGGGACGAGACACTGAAGAGTATGACATTCAATTGTTTAGGGACAACAACATAGATAGTATCAAGAAAGTGGTTGAATATTGGGTGAAAATGGCCCAGGAACCTCAGTGGGAGATTCAGGAGAAATGGTATGATTGTGAAAGGAGTTGGGTAAAAATTAACCGCGAGATGAAGGACATTGACCTCCCAGAATTCGGCTCACCAGAGGACTTTGTTGACCTGCATGACATAGTCAAGAAACATGCGGAACAAGACTCAACATGGACAACAGAGATAGAAAAGGTGGCCAACTTGGTGTCAGGTCAGGTACAACAATTCATGGAGTGTATGATCAAGGCTCAAGCAGTGTTGCAGCAGTTAAGTGTCAAAATAGTCAAGTATCGAGCACGGGAAGTATAAGTAAAATAAATCCTTTCGGCCCCGATGAACCAACATAGGTTATCATATTCCAACACATGCGAAAAAATATTTGTCAAATGTTCAGAGTATGAGAAGAGTCATCCACTTCAGTGAAACTATTTGATGATTCCTAGAAGACAGAGAGATGAAAGCACCATGTGGCGATATTTTTTTTTACTTAGATTTCACTTTTAATAGTTATTTTTAGTTAATAATTCATTATAAATAAGGGGATTGACCTTTTAGTAAAGGTCGATGGTTTGGGAAAAGACCCTCATTTTTGTAATTGTAAAGAATTATTTTGGAACTACCTTAATTGAGAAGTCATGTTTAGGACGGTAGAAAAAATTATGGTTTTCATCAAAGGCATTGTGGGATTGGATCTGAGGAGGAATTACTTCCTACTTTATTTCATGAATGGATGCTATAATGAGTAAGAATTTCTAATCTGTTGATAAGTTGGCTGCTTCAATATTTTTTTAATTCTTGTCTCTAATGATGAAGGAAAATCGTTGTGTTAATGTGTGATTAATGCTAGAGCTAAGGAAACTATTTTTCTTTCCATCATTTTATTGCATGTATGTTTTCTTTCGATAATTGTATCTTAGTCAATAATTGAAATACTAGTAAGTTAATGTATTAGTACTAGGCTTGTCAGAGGTCTGAATATCGTTGTCTGCATGTTTGAGCATAAGGGTTGTCTCAAGCTCATCCTTCTTCAATATTTAAGATCCCCCCCTTTTACTAGCTGGTTTATACCAGCACACATCTTTTATCATACCCATCTAGTAAATAGAATACAAAAAAGAGAACGTTTAAACTGAAGGAGGAGATTTCATAAGAGGATATCATGTAAATCACTATGTAAATCCCATCAATAAATTGGTCGGATTGAAATATATGGAGAACCATTCCACCATCAAACGTTGCAGAGTCTAATTGGGCCTATGTGGCAGGTTTGGTTCACTACTTTTGATTTAAAGGGATCTACGACCCCTCAACAGGATTGTCAATATTATAAACACTCCCAGCATGATTAACAATAGTTGGTGGACTTCCCCCTTGTTTATTTTTCTTCTTCTTAATCTTCATTTTCTTCTTCTGCCTATCATCCCAGTTGCTATCATTAATACTTCCACTAGGCAAGAAGGAATAAATGGAACAAGACCCAATGGGTGAAGAAGGAAAATGGTCCCCAACAGATTCGCCAATTTCTATTGTGAGAAATATTACCCTGTGGATAGGTTAACCTCCCCTTAGCCAGGTTTTCTTCTTCTAAGACATAATAGAGAAAGTGGACACTAACATCCCTTGCTTCTGTCTATTCACACATGAAAATGAGAAGAGGAAAAAGGAAGTAATATTGCACCTTTTTCGAAGTTTGTCCTTTTTGCTCCTTATTTCTCTTGCATTGGATCCACTCCTAGCTCAATCACGATCTCCCTACACTTAGATAGAACGATCTTCTTCTTCTACTACTTGCACAAAGTTAGATGAAAGAAAATATAACTAAATGAAACAATCATAAACATTCATGTGTAAATTAAATGAGACAAAAGTATGGGAATAGGCCAAGATTATATCCATGAGAAACTATGGACACTTACAACCAAGTTGATGTGATGCAAGCTCCTCCAATGCTCCTCCTATCCAACCTATTTTGTGCACTACCAGAATGATATTGAAATATCTCTTAATGTCATAAGAACAGAGGTTTGATACTCTTAAGAACTCTCTCTTTTACCCTTGAGTGGCCTCCTTATATATCAAATGAAGACATAACCACCATGGAGTAGGATCTTCAGCCTAGGATCAATTAGATGGATAGGACTCAAATCCCTTTGACCAAAACAAACTCCAACCTCCCGAAACCTTTCCTCCAAAAAGGTGGAATTTATTGTAACCAAACTGGCGCTCCCCAAAGGATTAGCATAGAGTGTCACTAACGCTCCCCTACAGTGGAGAAGGAAGTTTCACCAAAGGATGGACGCTCCCTATGTATGAAAAGGGGGGCGTTAGTCATAAAAAATGGTAACAAATGTAAGGTAAAAGGTGGTTTTTCAACCTTCAAATGATGAGTTTTCTTCACCAATTTTTCTAGGGAACATGATAGACACTTCCACACGATGATAGAGTGTATTTAGGCCTCCATTTGATGGGTTTTCTCCCCCAATTTTTCTAGGGAACATGACCAACACTTCTGCATGATGATAGAGTTGTGACATTCAATTATGAGACTTAGTATAATATAAGTGTGAAACTTAGGAATGTGGAAAATCAACACCTACATAAGTGATACATAAGTGTGACACTTAGTAGAATGAGATACATAAGTGCGCCACTTATTAGTGTGGAAATTTGGTGTGTAACACACACCCCTTAATATCTTCTTTCCACTTCTTTGTTATTGTTTCCTCTTCAACTCAACTCTCCTTGCATATCTTTCATATCTTTCTCTCATTTTCTCCTTTGGGTCCATCCCATTCCTCACCTCATCTCAAGAACTTATGGATCCCCCTTAATGGATCCATCTCCTCTCTTACCTTTCCCCATATTTTCACCCCCCACAATGCTAGGGGAGTCTATTCAGCCATCATATCTGGATACATGCGCATCAACCCTTTGTACAAAAATAACATCTTTATCCAGAGTGGGATTTCTTCAAGCATTCATTTCCTCGAACCTTCCATGAGATTTATTTCATCCTCGTTAAAATAATCAATGTAATCCATAATAAATTCAACTACATACCCCTCCTTTACTCGAGCAAGCTAGAAATCATTGGATCGAGTCCACTTATTATCCAATTCCTTCATCCTATCAAGCGTGACTTGATCCCAAATCACTGGTTCTAGAGGCCACAAAGCATAATTGTTAGAAATTTTCCTTTTTCAAC
The DNA here is from genome assembly GCA_009831015.1 of Picea engelmannii. Classification (NCBI taxonomy): domain Eukaryota; kingdom Viridiplantae; phylum Streptophyta; class Pinopsida; order Pinales; family Pinaceae; genus Picea; species Picea engelmannii. The sequence goes on from ML776774.1 coordinate 321,099, forward strand.
CATTCGTACAAAAAAAATGGTAATTCAGAAAAGAAAATCTTGTGCATATTAGTGTAGAGATAGTTATATTTCCATCTCTTCATATTGAATCTCAAACCTTGTGTTTCCTGCTGGGAAAAACCATGTTCCTTCGAAGTTAACCAATCTTTAATTTCCTTCTAGGATGGATACCACCTCATTCTCTTCCTTCATCGTTCAATACAATACTTTCAGGTCCTAGAAATGGAACTATTTTTTAGGTTGTTTCATGCATGCACACATCCTTCTCAACGTTGGGGGGTTAAGACCTAGGGTTCATCCATATTTTACCAACAAAACCCCCAAATCATAGGCATATCAATATTCATTCAAGGTTGAAGAAGGTCTCACCTAAGACACTATGAGGATCAGAGAGACCATTTGGTCTTGTGTCGGGGATGAAGAGATAAATACAAAAAGTTCCATAGGGGTTGACATTCATACATTCCATAATTAAAAACTTACTATTATTATGAAAAACAAATACACAAACATATCCAAATTCCACATAAGTAACACATGATAGATCATAATTTTTGAAGGTTTATTATCATCCGCATTCCATCAATCACAAACATACATTAAGAAAATCATAACGACGACAACATAGTCTCACATTTCCTCAGAGAAATTCCAGATTTACAATACTTTGCGCCATGCGCATACCTTCATAAATTTCACATATGATAGAATCATGCTACAATCAGAGAGATTACAATTCTACAGAGGCTCGGAGCAAGCTAATGGACTATAACAATGGACAACTAGTGGCAACCTAGTGAACCAACTGAGTGAGTAACTCTCTTTCTGTTGTCATTGCTTCCTTTTATATCCTCCTCTACTCTAGATCTCCATCTCTTTCATATCTTCTCCACTCACTTTACTGACTAAAAACCTCACATGCTTCTTGGTTTCCTTCATCCCATGTAGCCTTTTTAGAATCAAGGCAATATTAACTACCGGTCCACCTCATCTCCTTGCAACTCCACATTTCCTTGTGTTGTTGGCAGTAATCATTCAGGTAGATTCCTTGAATATTCTTTTCTTGATTCTAGCATGTGTCTTCTTTATTTCTCGTGTGCATCCCAAAAATCATATTGGTGCACATTTTTTTATACCTCGGAATTGGCACGCAATATCAAAACTCGGTCTAGTGTGCACTTCTTTTCAATCCTCGTATAATTTCTTGTGCACGCTAAAACCTCGAATAGGAGTGCACAATTTTGTTTGTGCACGTGCTCGATATTAATCCAAAATTTTGGGTGCCAACAACTATCACTCTTCTTACATTTGGTGAATCAATCTAGTCATATCAAAAATATCCAAAACAAATGGAATAATACAAAAGAATAAATAAGTATCAAATAATATATTGAGTAAATATGAGAGAGATAGAGTATGAATGAATACAATGAAGGCGCCATATAAATACCTATGCAGGTGCCTTTTCACCATGAATCATGTCCTTTTGTTGAGACATGTCTTTTCATTAATAATTATTAATTATTTATATTTAAATTTTATATATTTATGTTTGTCACATTTCCCTCCTCTTTAGAAATTTTTTGTCCTCAAAGCATATTTATGGAAAGTTTTTATGTCTTTGCTCTGAATTGTAATGTCTTCACATGATTCTATATTCTTGATGTTGTCATGGTTTATGACATGAGATGGTATGAACTTCTAATATTTTATAAGAATTGTCAAATTGTAAAAGGATCTAACCATCCTAATTTGATCCTTTGTGGAATATTGTGCTTACAGGATTCCCAAGATGAATTTTTATTATGAGACTCAATTTCACTAATATCAATAATATTTAGAAGATAGGCCAATTCTTTTCATTCTGGGTGATGTTGATAAATTGAATTGTTATTGTACCCGCTTTTGTGATTAGGATGTCAATAAGATTTATTTGTAGCATGACTTTCCCTTATCATACTTGTAGCATTTTCTTGGTTGACTTTTGGTATTATATCTTCTACATGCAATGGTGTTGCTTTGTTGATCAATGAATTTCTATTAGTAATTACACTTGGCATTTCCATCGATTCTACTTAGACACCCGAAGTTGGCCTTACTTCAACTGGATTTGCACCTTCTTGAGTTTTGATGTTGATTGAATCCGTATTTGGTCCTTATTCTTCAAATTTTATTTTTACATCTGAGGGATTCGATGCTTATTTCTTGATAAGTTGTTCTAACTCATATTTCAACAACTTCTTGTTGTTTTTAAGCTTCCCAATTTGTGTAAGTTATGATTGTGATTTATTAGATGTGAAATTTCGTCATTTCCTTATTTTTCAATTTTACTTTTATTGTCATGATTCTCAAGTTTCTCATCTTTTAACCTTCTGATATGTTCAAGCAAACTTTGATTAAGGTTTTTTAAGCACATGTTTTCTTCCTCTTTTTAATAGGTTTTTCTTGAATTATTTTTTGAGATCTTGCTTCTCTTGTTATAATATTTTATTACATTGCTTTGTAACCTTTGTCTTCTTGATTTGTGCAAATAATTTTTGACTGTGGTATTTTAGGTGACATATTTCCTAGTCCTTTTCTAGTAATTCCTTGTAAAATATATCCTCTATATCTTTATATTTTTGTTGCAATACTTTCTTTTTCTGTCGATGTTTACCTAGTTCATCCTCTATTTTTATTTTTTTTTGAGTTAACTTGACCTTCCTATTGTAAGTTTTGAGTACACTAGATTGTGGCGTCTTGTAGGAGTGGTGTTTGGTGCTTGACTTTGCAAGTCATACTTTGTTTTATTTGATTCTTGACCTACATGTTTTTATTTTTCATTTACCACTTCTTGTATGATGTGACCATCCTTATCCAAAAATATTTTAATTAGCTCAATTTGCATTGTAATTAGATCTAGTTGTTCATGTAACTTCATAATTATTTATGTCTATACTTCCATGATTGCCAAACTTTTTGAAATAATAGTTTTATTTTTAATTTTTTCTTAAAAGCTTTGAAATTATTACCTTCATGCTTCTTTGGTTTCTTAAAAAATAAGAATTAAGAAAAAGTTTCCAATTGAATATTGGTCATTGATACAACCCTATCCAATGGAGTACTTGTTGGGCCCTTCATTTTGTTGAATAGAAGTTGCATATAGCACATTGCATCTTCATTTTGGAGAATCAAGTTGCGCAATCTATTGAGAAGTTGGACAACACATGAAAGAAAGAAACATAAAATAGTTAAAGGGACATCACAACATCAGCTTTGAGTAAAGAAGTTACAGAAAGATCAAGAAAAGAAAAAACTCTCAAGTACTTAATTAGCAAGATCGGATTATATATAGGAGACCAAAGTGATTGTAATAGGTGAATGATAGGCTGATAGTGAAGAGTTAATGAAAGGGTTGTAATTTCATTGTTTCCTAGTATGTTAGTCCTGAGCTATTACTATAATTGTTATTACTATTTATGTTTTGACAAAGCCAATGATGTAATGGGCCAATACTATAGTATAGATGAATATGGAGATTTGGGTGAGAACCAGACAGACAATGTATCAGATTTTGGTATTATCAATATAATCAGAGGCCTAAATTTTGGATCTACATATTGTGTATTCAGTATTAATGCATTAATGAAATGTTGTTATTTATTACCTTTGTGTCTAATGTACCTAAATGCTTCTTTATTAATGCTTCTTTATGAATATGGAGATTTGGGTGAGAACCAGATAGACAATGTATCAGATTTTGGTATTATCAATATAATCAGAGGCCTAAATTTTGGATCTACATATTGTGTATTCAGTATTAATGCATTAATGAAATGTTGTTATTTATTACCTTTGTGTCTAATGTACCTAAATGATTATTTATGAATGGAAATACAACTTTGTGTCCCAGTTAGGAATTCCTCAAGACAGTTACAGGTTTAGTCTATTCTGTGCAAGATTACAGTGAGCCTTAATACCTTAGATGTTTGTCTAAGTATTCTCCTTACCCTTCCCTCTCTTTCATGTCTCGGTTGTGCTTTGGGTGAGATTTCTTCCTTCTTAGGAAGATGAAAATGCTATCTCTCTAGATTACTTTGGTACCTTTTGTTGGTAACCTAAGAAGGACCCTGGTCAAAACAATTTTGCGCCAACAAAATGGTTATGTTGTCAGGACATATGCCTTAAAATGGAAACTGTGAGGAGAATGCTTCCATGGATCTATAGATCTGAGATTAAACAATGGTGGGAAATAAATTGTGATTCCTTTATATGGAAGGAAGATGATTTGTGAGGAAAAAGAGAGAGGAATACAAGAGATTTTGTCTTTTACTCAGAAAGATCGAGCAACTAGTATGAGATATTCTGGGTTAAATTTATGGAAGAACTATTCCATTGGATAGATAGGCTCCAGGAAGCTCCTGAATTCCAATAACGTGTCAAGAAGACCTATACTTGGGCTATAGAGAAGATCACATCACTTCACCAAATGGATCACCAGATCTCGTGAGCAGTCGATTTCTGGGTTCGCACGACTCTAGAGGGATACCTCATCGAATTTATAGCCTAGAATCACCAATATTTTTCATGCACAAAAGAAATTTTCAAGAAAAGTGTGTGCGAAAGATTTTTTAGGGAAATTACCCTATGGATCAAAGTACTCTTGATGGAGGAGGGGATGATAACTATTCCCTCAACTAAGATGGCAGCCTAAACACCTACACTTGGGGTAGAGTGATTTTGGGGTGGGATCATGACCTGAGAAGGGGGAAGGGTTATTTCACAGATGGGTGAAGATCAAGAAATGAGAGAGCCTTGTGGAGAGCCACCATTGTTGAGAAGTGGTGGCGCGGAAAAGTAAAGAAATCAACAAAGCAGTCTGAGGTGTTGCAGAAAGAAATCAGATCAAGAGGAACAAATGAAGGAAGGAAGGGAGAGTTGAGGAAGGTGAGAACACAAGAAAGAATGGCTAGTATAAGATTGCAAAAGAGAGAAGCGTAGAGAGGAAGGAGTCCCCATATGGGTGGACAAGAAGAAGAATGTGGATAAGCAAGGGAAGGCAAAGAAGGTCTGGACCTTGCGGGAGATCAAAAAGATTCAACCCTAATAGAAGGAAACATCGAGAACCACATAGAGAAGGTTGTTCCATGGGAAGAGAATGACACCCCCTAGATCAAAGAAACCCACCCAGAAGTCAATGGAACCAGCCCCAAATCACCCATCCCCCAGGTTTCCCCTATACCCGTGGTAAATTCTACACCTCCAACTTATGTTATTTCTATCCCTTCACAGTGAGTTAATCAAAATCAGTCTGTAAGTGTAAACACTAGGAGGATATTGGGATCCCCAGGCGTATCACAACCAGGACCTTTAGGTTTTATTATAATAGGAACAATGAGACCCACAATGATTGGAAATATGGGAGGATATTGGGATCCCCAGGTGTATCACAACCAGGATCGTTAGGTTTTATTATAATAGGAACAATGAGACCCACAATGGCTAGAAATATGGGAGGATTGATCACCCGATACCCATAATTTTGGGATAAAGGGGACGAACATGTAGACCAACATTGGTTTTTGTGTGAATCCATATGGAGGTCTAGAGGGACTCTCGATGCAAATAAGTTAGTATAATTTTAGACTAACTTGAGGGTTCGTGCTCTCAAATGGTATATGAAGGCTATTGAACCTGGGCTGCAAGGACAATCATTCACCCTTGGCCAAGTTTGTTTGAAGTTCATCGTCGAATTCAAACTACCTCAGTCAGAACAACAAGCTCTCTTTGAGTTATGGGAGATTCAACAAAGGGAAGGAGAATTTTTCTGGGAGTACAACCAAAATTTCAAGGATTTTATAGGGAGGCTAGCACATCTAATTCATGAATATAACCAGAGGGAATGGTATATCCAAGGATTACTACCTCTGATGAGAATTTATTTAATGCAACAACAGATAACCACATTAATAGAAGCCTTGGAACAATCGATGAAGATTGAAGCCATGGCAGGTTATCCAAGCAATATGAAAATGACCAGGCCCCCAGTAGATGAAAATCCATTGCAACTTCAGGGACAGATATCAGCGCTAACAGAAAATATTCAAGAATTAACCACACAAAGACCAGGATGCCCTCAGGATTGGTGTACAGGATGCTACATAGAAGGGAATCTGAATGAATGCCCGTGCATGAGGGGAATGGGACCTCTTCAAAACTCGATGGGGCCTTCCTCAAGACCCATGGGAGAATTTTTTAAAGTGTCCATGACTCCACCATTCCATACACCAAGGTTGTATAATACCTTCCCAGGCATTCCAACCCCTCATACAATAGAGTATTGTGATTTTTTTTGGACACAGGGACATGCACCGAGGAAATTTCCTATTATGCAGAAGTACACAATTGTGCCCAATAAAATAAACTATGATTTTTTTTCATCTACGACCCATGCCAAAAATCAATGTAGATCACTGGATGCACCTGTTGACAGATTAGACCGGATATCATTCAGAGTAAATGAAACCCCCTAAGGACCTCAAAGAGGTTAGGGAGGTGGGGCTGGAGGTGGATTTAGAGGAGGGAGAAATGGAGGAAAAGATCCGAGATGATGCTACAAATTCAAAGAACAATTTCATTTAGCCAAATATTGGCCTCACTCAAGACAACCATGGTGCTCACACTACAGGAATAATGAGCACGCAACTGAAGATTGTCCAGAAATGATCACGAAGTGGGAAGATCGGGTTCATCAATGTGAAGCTAATATCATAAGCTTGGAATTAAAAAGGAGAATAGATGGAAAACTACCAAATATTAACATCATCACTCATGGAGGATCAAATATTGGGGTGGACATAGACAGTCAGCCCAAGATTCAGAAAGTTATTCCCAAAGATGGCAAGTATGATCCTGTGAAACAAAAGTTGTTTTTCAAAAATGAAATAGAAATATTTAAGAGTATCCCCATTCTAGAAGTAATAGACAATAATTTGGGAGTTTCCTGTCAACCTAACCCCGCAAAATCCCCTACCTCACCACCAACACCCAGGAATTTTGCAATTCCAAGAAGACAACCTGACCAATCTCAAAGTGTAATAAATCTTTGGTGTCAGTTATTCTTTGATATCCTAGGGGATGACCAACTTACTAATAAGTTGTACAACACCCTGTACTTGATACTGGGGAAGAAGGGAACCCCAAAATCCATAGTAAGGACTAACCTCCCTAAGAAGAATACCCAGAGAATACAAAGAAGAAATGTGTGATCATGAAAATAATTTAGGTTAGAAGCCCAACTAGATGAGTTTAAACTCAAGGATGTCATGCTAGATTTGGGATCAAATGTCAGCATACTACCCAAAAATACCTGGGAAGATTTGGGAAAACCTCAATTAGTATATTCCCCCATCCAGTTGAGAATGGAAAATTTGTACTGCATCTTCCCAGTAGGAAGGATGGAAAATGTGGAAATAGATGTTGTGGGAGTTATGACCACAACTAATTTTGATTTGATTGAAATCATGGGAGATAAGAATCCCTACCCTTCTCTACTCAGTGTTGATGGAGCATATGACAACTATGTTGTTGTTGATATAAAGAGGGACACCAAGACGTTTGAAGAAGACGGGATAAAATTAGTTCATCCCTTAGATCCTTGTCTAGGACCTAGATATATTGAACCAGTGTACCATAATATGGATTCATAGGCCCTTGACCAATTATACACCATCACAATAGGCATGAGAACAAATTACATAAATCCTATGGCATATGGATCAGTAAGTTGGAGAAGCATACAATCTATTGATGAGGATCCGGAAGCACGTTTGACAGTTGGAAGGAAGGTTCATATGAGAGATTCTTAAGGCAACGAAAAACTGTTAGAGAAATAATAGGGATTGGAACTGAGGTCAAAGAACCCCCTACATACAATGGTACCTTAGAGGTACACAGTTTTCTCACCAACATGGAAGAAAATATAGCAGAGGAACAAAGGATATTTGTTCTTGACTTAGCCTTGCAAGATACCCCTGCTAGATGGTGGACCACCCATAAAGCCTCAATTATAGAGTGGGAGGACACAAAAAAAGACATCCGATGTCGATTCCAAGGGAGAGATAGGCTAAAAAAATAAATGAACATAGATTTCCAAGATGTGTAACTATTTGATGGACGATCTGACCTGTGGATGTATATTGAGTATTTCTTAAGGAAGTGGAGAGGTGCAGAGGTACCCTCTCACCTATGGGTGTTATAACCCTAAATTTCTCTACACATGCATACATGGCCTTTGGCCCTCTTACATGCATTTTTTCCCAAAGCACTGATGAGTTTCTCTTCTTAAAAACCAATTTTTTGAAAATGTATGTGCCCTGCACCATTACTTCCCACGTACATACGCTTGTTGCACAACTGCAACTTGCATACATATGCATGTTCCACCATTATAACCCGCGTATACTTGCAAAAGTTGCAAAAAATAAAAAAAATGCAAGGAATTCATTGAGATTATAGGCTATTGGGTAGTTTCCCAACTAATCCACCTACTATATCCCGTCACCCAATTGAATAACCATCCTTTTGTCATATAAAAGGAGGTGTTTGGGTCTCATTTTATATCTAAGCATAAGAACAGTGAAACTCTACCCGATTTCACTTCCCCAGCTTGCCCAAGATATTGCAACCCTTTTGTGACAATTGCCTAGTATTCTATTATTATCCCTTCTTCCTCCATCAAAACCCATTCACTTCCCAAGAAGAGATCAGAAGGTTGAGAGGAGAATCCATACAAAGGTGCACTTGGAGCTTGGTGAAGAGGATCCTGGACTAGGTTCGCAGAATGATAGCGGGATTTGATTGTAAAGGTATAATCATTGAGTTATTAATAAAATAATTACTTTTCATGTCCCAAATCAAGGTGTACTGAATGCTTTTATTGATTTATGTTTTGACATTATAACACCTAACCCTAATTTGTATATGTAATATCATGCTTGTATTTTTATGTTTGTCAATTTTTGGATGCATGTCATCCATGGGAGGAGGCGTGTAGTCATCAAAATTTTCAAGAACGAGGGGATCATCACTAGACGTGGAGTAGAGGTATAGTTACCCAATATCCCTCATCTTTGTTCTTCTTGTATTAGTTTTGGTATGTTTGGGGTAGTTTAGAGAAGTAGTTGAATTTTAGATGGTTAATTGATCTGCCTACATTCTGAACCCTGGTGTACTCATAGGGGGGTTTTTCCTACTAGCAGAATTGGTGACCATACTGGGGAAGCCTATAGGGATTTTTAGGGGATTTCGGGTTGTCTGGTTGGTTTTTTCTGCCTTTTGAGATTATGTTGAGTCTTTTGTGTCTTTTAATGGATTTTGGCCACCTTCAAGTGCCATAATAGTTATCCCCGCCCTATAAGACTATATGTTTTCTTTCATTTTTAAGGAAGTATAGAGGTGTATGTGCCCTTCTTTGGGTCAGCCCATGTACATACACACTCTAATTAGTAAAAAACCCATGTACATATGCAGGTTATTGAAGCAACTATAGCATATCTAGTTCAAGTTTTTTTTTAAAAGAGGCATTCAACCTCTTTCCTGATTGAGGTTTATACTTCTCAGGGTTTCTTGACAGAGTCTAGAGTCTTTATTTTTACAGCCATAGCTTGGGTTATAATTTAGTTTACATGTCTTTTTGAAGTTTTCTTATGTTTACTTCTAAAAGGGTTTCAAGCGAGTCTTTGAATGATTGATCGACTTGTTTGGTGTATTTAGTTATTACCCACGATCCGCAGTGGGCCAAATATATGTTTTGGTCTTTTATTGATGCTCCTTTTATCCCTTTCATTTGCTTTGAAAAAAGAAAAAAAAATATTTCAGTTTTTCTGTTTGAAGAAATTTAAAAATAATAAAAAAAAATTCCATTTTCAGTTTGGGAAAGTAGTTGGAGTTAGTTATTTTACTAGAAAGGGAAAAGAGTTTTCTTTTTAAGTTCTTTTCTAATTTCTTGAAACTTAAGTAGTTCTTTTCTAATTTCTTTTTAAAGATCTGGAAAAAATTTAGTTAAAGAAAAGTTGGTTACAAAGAGTTAGTTGAAAATCTTTGATTAGAAGTAATTTTTCTTTCAGAGTTTCATTTTGTTTCTCCTCTTTTTGTCTCTCATAACATCATTAGTTTCAATGCCATATCCTTTTAGTAAAACAAGCCATTAAAAGGAATGCTAAATCTAAAATTAATTAGAATTTTATGTTTGTAGGGTCAACCAACTAGTTTAGGGTTAGGGCCTTGAATTAGATTGGAGAGGAAACTTTTGAAGGTTGTTATCCAAACATTGGAGATAGAGCTAGGGAGTGTTAAAGTCCAGTGATGTAAAAGTTATCTGGGACCCCCCCCCTCTAACACAGGGGCCAAACATGAGGTCGTGTGAGGAAATACAATGGAGATAACCCCTCCAAAGTTGGACTAAATGTAGTGGGGAACACATATTGAAGATCTGTCATGGGAATACTATCGCCTACATTTTCCTAGAGAGATTTGTGGACCTTGAATCCATTTGAGATCCTCTTTTGTCTTCCATACCACTTGCTTTTGATACGCTCGATAGTTTTCGGACTTGTTATCCTACTCATTGCGGTCCACCCGACTATCGATTGTACCCGTCTGGTGATTATTTGCGAGTTGGAAACTTAGTTGCCCATTTTCTAGGGACTTACATGGGTGACTCTGGGGGTATACTGTGGTACCTAGGGAAGACGTCTGGTCACACTTTACACAGTGTACCCAAAGGGTGCTTCCATGTTCGAGCTGCACTTGCACCAGTAAGTTTCTCTAGTGTTGGCTGGCATAATTGTTCTTCCTACTAGATATTGGTTTGATTGATTTATCTTATAGGATTTTTTCTAGTGTGTTCTTGGTTTTAAACAATAGTTAAATCCTTATTGTGTCGTTCATATTTTCACAAAGTGGAAGATCAAGATCTCTATCAGTTGTGAAGGCTGCAGGGCCTATCATCAGTAGCATTAGAGCCACCACTTCCAACGTTACGACGAAGACTTGACCAACAAGGGTCATTCGAAGCGATCGGGCCGCAAGAAACTATGTCCGAGCCTGCTCCGAGAGGAGATTATTCAAATCTGGAGGAACCTACTATTTCTGACCTTGGAGAGGAATCTCTCAGGCCAACCAACCCTTCGATCACTAACTTCTCGACACCAATGTTAGTAAAAGTTGTCTCTCCTAAGGTGACACCTGTCGAGCACCAGTTAGTCTTACAAGCAACCATGGCAGAAAATTTTGCTACTTCATTTGGGAGTCCTCATACTCCCATTTTGACTACTACCATAGGGGGTATGTTTCCTCCTAAACCACCTTCGTCAGTCCATACCACAATGGTCTCAACCCCCTATAATTTGGGAAGTGGTATGATACCGTCATCAGTGGAGACCACTGCTTCGTTTATGCAAAGTGTGACAGGCCCTCCATTTGATATGGGATGCTCGTCTTTGATTCAAACTCAGTCCTTACCTGCTCTACCCTAAAGACCATGGGTCTAGGGGTAGGGAGCTCAAAATATCCCATACAAGGGTCTATCGGGGGAACTTCAGTCCCCTTCAATGCTATCCCTTACGATGGGGGTCATATACCTCCTTCATCCCCCTCGCTCAGTGGTGCTTTCCAGTAACCCATCGGGCCAAATGCTAACTACATCTTGTTTGGAGTAAGTAGTTTAGGACCTTCATCTTACACAATGTTGATGGGATCCATGCCATTCTCTTTGTTTGGAGAATTTGGTAATAACGCTTTTTCTTCAGCTACCGTCTTGGCTGGGGGAAACCTCGGTTTTGGGCAACAGAATCCTGTGTAGGGTATTATTCCTACAGAGGGGGAAATTACAAGAGTTTTCTCCTCACAAGGACTTTGGAATCCTTGGCAAGGATCAGTTCCATCACAAGGGATGTCGGTCAGGGAAAACCCCTTCCATGGTCAATGGAACCCCAGGCAAGGCTCAGTACCTATGCTCGTCGGATCGGTTGGGGCCATCCCCTTCCAAAATCCTTGTAACATAGCATAGGGAGAAATCTCCGCCCAACCCATGTCGTCCAATTATGGGATTCAGTTGATGATGTCCCAGCAAACACAGTTTATGTACATTGTTCAAGGCCACGATTTCTACCAAAACCCTGGCCAACAACCCAAATTTTCCTAGCAACCTGGTTCCAATCAAACTCCAGGACCCCTTTTTCCTATACATAGTACCCAACGCAAACTACAGTTTCTAGCAATGCTACATCTGACAAACTTGTCAAGGTTTCTCAATGACCCAATTTGTCATGATCTGTGTTGGCCCCCCATGCTGACTACATTTCCCTTGGATATTCCAAAATTCGAAGGCAAGCCTGGAGAAGACCCAGGTGATCACGTGACAACTTTCCACTTATGGTGCTTGTCAAACTCGTTGCGAGACGAATCCATACATTTGTGCATGTTTCAACACACTCTTATCGAGGGTGCCACAAAATGGTATATTGAGCTTGACCGCTCAAGGTATTCTTACTTGAACAAATTGGCGATGGTCTTCCTAAACCATTTCCATCTACCCATGAGATACGATGTCAACACCGAATTGTTGGCCAACTTTGAGTAGACTAAGGCTGATCATATCTCTGATCACATCTGATAATGGAGGCATTGGAAGAGATTGATTAAGGTACAAGTCCCATCAACTTTCTTGTTGGAGTGGTTCCTGAAGCCCTTGGTACTAGTTGTATCCAAGGATGTTGCAACTTTAGAAGTGTTTTCAAAGGAGGAGGTGATAATGAGAGCGCAACAAATCGAACTGATTTACTCTCAATTTGGCTTACTCTATGAGATCTTTCCATATGTGCCATGCTCCATCCTCGACAAGGCCAAAAAAAATATGGACCACATGCCGATGGTATAGTGGTCTCATCACAATGAAATTCCACCAATCTGTTGTCAAATCAATTGCAAACATTTTTTATACAAAAAACGATGGCCAACTAGACCTCCGGTTTAGATGTTCCCCCTACCCAAACATCGGACATACAAAGTGTGCAGTTGACGAACCCGAAGGCCAACCAATAGCATGAAGGAAAGAAAAAAAAAATGGAACAAGAAGGGTAAAGGGGACAAAAATGCTAATAACAATGCTAGCGGGGGGAAAACAGAGAAGAGAAAGTCGAAGTATCTTTGTAATCTTTGCATGGAAGACCATCCCAATCACCCATGCCCTTGACTTGTGGAGGCTCAGAAGCTATTGACGCAACAACAACCTGTTGTGTTGATGAACCCATTTCCACATGGGAAAAACATGGCTCAAGCCTCAGCATCCTTGAGCATGAAAGGGGGCATTCAGGGACCCCTTGCGTCTACTGGTGATACCTCAGCTGCGAATGTTTACATGTTGAAAGGTGATTCTCATATAGAGACCAAGGCTCGATATTACAGAATGTCAGAATCTATCAAAAAGCGTAAAGAAGCCACAAACCCACCAATTCCTCTCCAAATTGAGAAGATGATGGGAGAAACAATGAAACACATCCCAAAAGGGGCGTTCAATAAAGCTTCTCATAATTCAAACATGAGGGCTACCCAGAACTACTCCATTGTGGAAGATTTGGCACAAACTCCTTGCATGATGTCTGCTTTGGAAGTCCTCCAGAGATGCCCTTCACAGAGAAAATCTTTATTATTCACCTTGGGATCTGCAAAGACTTGTAACCCGAGAGCGATCGTTCTCAATCCAACAAACTTGAAACCTCGTCTTCCTTACCACATTGCATTTTAGATAGTAGTGTCTTAAATGACAAAATATTTTAGTTGGAATATTTTTTGTATAGTGGTGGATGAGGGAACCTCAACTTGCGTGATGTCGTTGGCGTGTTGGAAGGCCATTTCCCAACCCATTTTGTCTTTGCCACCTACATTGCTTACGACATTCGACGATCGTTCGTTCATACCACATGGAATCATTCCTTCTTTCCCCATGCAGTTAGGAGGAAAGATCATGTGTGTCGAAGTTGAAGTGTTTCGAAGTTGAAGTGGTCGATGTGCCTCTCGACTACAAACTTTTGTTAGGAAGGAGTTGGACCTATGCAATGCATGCAGTGGTTGCCACAGTTTTTTGGGTCTTGTTGTTTCCACATGAGGGCCGAATCGTGACCATTGACTAGTTGTCCTTCTCCCGTACTGAACCTTCAATGTAGGAGTTGGTTTGTGTCCATCATTGATGGATACTTTTGATTACCCACCTCCTTCTGGCGATGTCAAACTCATATCAACTACCCCCGATCGGCCTAGGGATGAAAATTTTCAAATGTCATCATTTCAAACGACTCACTTTCACAATCCGTGGACTCTTCCTTCCCCATTGGCCTCGATGGAAGGGACAGGGAATTCTCACATGTCCATGCCCTTGTCCATGGTAGAATTTGCATACAACATTATTCAACAAGCTTTAGTCGACCCCAATCTAACTCCCTTATAAGAGTTAGATCCAGTTCTCGAGCCTATTTGGGCTCAAGGTTCCCTTGCCACTATAGATTCTTTAGACCTAGTGTTTCCCTCAGATGAGGTGATTTGCGAGGCATTGATTGGTCTAGAAATACCTTGGGATGATCTCCATCATAGATCATACTTCCTCCCAGAGTTAAGAATAATAGAGGCAGGCGAGTTTGTTTTGACTATGACTAGAGATAGGTCTTGTCCTATTAATCCTCTGTCAATGCACGTAGTTTACACTGAGGGTAATATGGCTAGTATCGCTAAAACAATCCCTATAGATATCTCCAGAACCCCTGGCATCATGGAGAAGGTTTTCGTTGGAGCAGAATGATCCCCCAAAGAAATTCGAGTTTATACGGAGTTATTTAAGGAATTCTACGACATTTTTTCCTTGTCTTACAAGGAAATGCCAGGCATAGACCCAATAATTTTTGAACATGAGATAACGACTTATCCTGATGCCAAGTCAGTTCGACAAAATCTTCATCCAATGAATCCTCGAAAAGTGGCAACGATTAAGGTTGAAGTAGAGAAACTGCTTAAAGTCAATTTTATCTACCCCATATAGTTGATGGAATGGGTGTCAAATCCTGTTCTGGTTAACAAAAAATAGGGTACGATTCATGTGTGCATGGACTTATGTTATTTGAACAAGGCTTGTCCAAAATATAATTTTCCCACCCTATTCATCGATCAGATCGTCGATGAATGTGCAGGCTATGAGGTCTTTTCATTCATAGATGGTTTTTCAGGATATAACCAGATCCAGATCAAACCCAAAGACTAGCATAAAACAACTTTTATTTGTCCTTAAGGCATATTTTCATTTCGTAAGATGCCTTTTGGCCTGAAGAATGTTGGAGCCACTTTTCAATGAGCCATGTCTTTTTCTTTCCATGACCTTAGACATATAGTCGAGGCTTATCTTGATGATCTAGCATCACACTCTCACAAGAGATCTAGTCATCCCACACACCTTCAACTAATCATTGAACGATGTCACTACTATCGGATTTTCTTGAATCCTAACAAATGCAGTTTCTACGTAACGTCGGGTTATCTCTTAGGTTTCATTTTCAAGTGACCTTGTTCTTTCACACTTGTTAAATTGGTCCAAAAGAACATCTACTGGCATGAGTTTACCCCTTTTTCTGACCTATAGATTATAGAGGAAGAAAGTACACATCGGTAGATTCGTCTTGACGGGAGATTTCTCCTTAGTAACTTTTATACTTTTCTAGCTAAGGGGACTAAATTCAGAAAAAGGATGTGAGTCCATAGTTAAGCTCTTTTCAGACTAATTAAAATTGAAAAGATTGTTGGGTGATCTTTTATATCTCACAATCGTTAAAATGGTTTTGAATATACGTCTTTTTGATGCCAGTTTACCCCCTTTTAAAACCAACTAGACTATCTCTGAAAAAGGTACTCAGAGTCTTCTTTTGCATTTTTTCAGACTCTCTAAACATGAAAAAACTATCGAGATTACCATCTTTGGGCTCGTTAAAAATTACACTGAAGGGGGTTTAATTTTTTCTTGCTAATCACATTTGTATCCCCGCGTCTTTGGCCTAATGTCAGTTCCATGTTGCTCTCAATTGAACCTTTGAAGCATGCCTTATATGCAAGCCTTGTATCACTTTGCCTCTGCGACCTAACACCTTGACCCATGGAGGAATTTTCCCCGAGTGTCCTTTTCCTGCACATGTCTCCTTTCTCTGAGTATTAGTGTGTTCCTTGAACCTGGAACTAATATGCTTGCTTGTGATACTCATTCCTCCTTTGTAACATAGCATTCTTTTATTCTTTTTCAAGCTCTTTAAAAAATTGAAAAAGACAAAAAAACTAAAAAAACCCAAAAAGAGGGGACAGGAAATATGTATTCTTTTTTTGGCAGCACAATGAGTCGCCCTTGGACAAAGCACATCCTTCCATTTTTTTGTTAAGCATTGAGATATAATATGACCTTAGGAATATTTTATTGCAACATAGAGTTGTGTCCTCCTCTGTTTGGTTACTCTTCCAAACACATGGAGAGTTTGTGTTGCCTCCTACATTGTAAACTTATGTCAATGTCATGTTTCCTAAGTCTGATCATCTTTCGTTCTTTTGTCCAAGGGAATTTTCACCCAACCTGAGTTGTCCTTTCTGCATTTTTTCTCTTGACCTCGTGAGTCGGCCATCCTGAAAGTCCAATCAAGTCCTGATTCAAAATCAATGAAGTTCTTTGCTTGATCATTGCTATCCTCTTGTCTTTTCCCGAAGAGTCGTCGAAGACCTCTGGGTAGTGAATTCCTACACTCATATTGTACTCCTACCCTAGTTTTGAAGATCTTGAAGTTGTTTCTCAAGCTATGAAGATCTCATCTCCAACCATCAGGCATTATTGGCTTCTTGAAGATGGATAGTATACTTATATATCTTTGATTTTGATTTGTAGATCCATTGTGTATTGATCATGACTATACATTATATAGTTATATGGCATGGATATGTATTGTATTTGATTGGAATTCATGATTTATTTCATCTCGAGCATGGGTATGCCCGCCTTCGAGAGACAATTCTTATTTTTTTAGATGGCACCTCCTGAAATCTGGTCCCGGGCTCACTTGTTTTCGTACATTGGTGAAGATTTTGTAATGTATTTTGTCCATCAGATACTCTTCTAACCTCAAACATTAGGGGGCATATGTTATAACCCTAAATTTATCTACACATTCATACGTGGCCTTTGGACCTCTTACCTACATTTTTTTCCAAAGCACTGTCGAGTTTCTCTTCTTAAAAAACATTTTTTTGAAGATGTGCGCACCCTGCACCATTACTTCCTGCATACATATGATTTTTTCACCACTACATCTCGCGTACATACACATGTTGCACCATTATATCTCACGTATACTTGCAAAATTTGCATAAAATAAAAAGTTGCAAGGAATTCGTTGATATTAAGGGCTATTGGGTAGATTCCTAACTAATCCACCTTCTATAGCCCGTCACCCAACTGAATAACCATCCTTTTGTCATATAAAAGGAGGTGTTGGGGTCTCATTTTAAATCTAAGCATAAGAACAATGAAACTCTGCCCGATTTGACTTCCCCTCCTTGCCCAAGATATTGCAGCCCTTTTGTGAGAATTTCCTAGTATTCCATTATTATCCCTTCTTCCTCCATCACAACCCATTCACTTCCCAAGAAGAGATCAGGAGGTTAAGAGGAGAAGCCATACAAAGGTTCACTTGGAGCTTGGTGAAGAGGAGCCCGGACCAGGTTCGTAGAATGGTAGTCAGCTTTGATTGTAAAGGTATAATCATTGAGTTATTAATAAAATAATTACTTTTTCTGTCCCAAATCATGGTGTACTAAATGCTTTTATTGATTTATGTTTTGACATTCTAACACCTAACCCTAATTTGTATATGGAATATCATGCTTTTATTTTTCTATTTGTCAATTTTTGGATGCAGGTTAGCCCTGGGAGGAGGCAAGTAGTCAGCAAAACTTTCAAGCACGAGGAGATCATCACCAGACGTGGAGTAGAGGTATAGTTACCCGATCTCCCTCATATTTTATTTTCTTGTATTAGTTTTGGTATGTTCGGGGTATTTTAGAGAAGTAGTTGAATTTTAGAAGATTAATTGATCTACCTACATTTTGAACCCTAGTGTAGTCATAGGGGGTTTTTTCTCACTAGCAATGGGTCCATGTATTTTTCCATTTGTTGGGGCCTATTCCAAGGGCATGGTATATACATAAAAAGACCAGGAGACAAAAAAATTGTTGGCATACCTTACAAGAACAATTTTTCAAGGAATTTTCCTTTACAAGTATGTATCTCGAGCTCAACTCTGTCCTAAAAAAAATCAGGGAAATGATTTTTACCGACGTTTGTAAAAAGAGATCAAGTCTAGTAATATGTCCTGACCATGTTCACTTGATTCAATATAGACTGATTCTTGAAATTGATAATATATATGTACCTTTCTGTAAAATTGAGAGAGACCTAGAAAACCCTTTGGTTTGAAGAATGCCCCTGCAATTTTCTCTCGAATTGTGATAGAATCTTTTCTAGAATTCATCCACAAGTTTGTAGAAGTCTATATGGATGATTGGACAGTGTTAAGACTATTAAAATATCATGTTGGCATACTCTAGTTAATGTTTGATAGATGTCGTGAAATGCATATATCTCTAAATCTAAGAAAGTGTATTTTATGTGTACCTCATGGAAATATGTCAGGCCATATTGTATGCAAAGAAGGAGTCCTGGTAGACCCAGTTAAAGTTGTGGTCATTATGAACATGCTACCACATACAAGTGCCAAATTGTTGCACTCCACACTGGTACATAAAGGATATTACCACAGGTTCATCAGAAGATATGCAACTATTACAACACCCCTTGAGAAATTGTTGAAGAAGTCTGAACTGTTCCGATGGACGCCTCAGTGTGACAAGGCATTTGACATTCTCAAAGAGAAACTAAGTAGTGCACCGATATTGATATTTCCAAATTGTGAAATTGAATTCCATATACATGTGTATGCATCAAGAATCACCCTGGGAGCCATTTTAGCGCAACCACGGGAAGGGAATATGGACCACCCTATTTCCTTTTCCAGCAGAAAACTATCACAAGCTAAGCGCAACTACACAACCACTGAAAGGGAAGGTTTGGCTATGATTTATGCATTACAAAGGTCTATACACTACTTATTAGGATCTCATTTCAAGTTTTTCACTAACCAATCTACATTGAAGTACCTAGTCAATAAACTAGTATTGGATTGAATAATTTGCAAATGGCTATTGTTGTTTCAAGAATTTTCATTTGAAGTGATTGTCAAACTAGGAAAATGTGATGTAGGTCCAGATCACCTTTCCAGATTGGATTCAGGGGAAAGTGGCAGAGCACTGGATGATCAACTCCCAGATGTAGACCTATTCTATATTGAGGCCATTCTAGAGTATCTTGAAGACATTGATGTCTTCCTGAGTATAGGAACCTTCCCATAAATGTACTTTTCAACCCAAAAAGACATATGGTGGTTCGCGCAACAAACTATCAATTGATTGTTGGGAAACTTTACAAATTGGGACTTGAAAAAATCCTTAGGAGATGTGTCTTGAACCATGAAAGGAAGGATATCGTATGGGAATTCCATAGTGGAGTTGCGAGAGGACATGTTGGAGGTAAGGCTATTGCACAGAAGATACTTCACGCTAGATTATGGTGGGCCAGATTATTTAAAGATTCTAAGGAATATGATAGATCTTGTGACACTTGCCAAAGATTAGGAAAGTTGTCTCATAGAGATGAATTACCCCTTCAGCTAGTCAGAGCACTTCAATCATTTGATAAGTGGGTTGTTGATTTTATTGGACCAATTAACCCCCCGGCTAAGCACTCAAAGTCCAGATACATCATTACCACAACTGATTACCTTACAATATGGGTTGAAGAAGAGGCAGTCCAAGATTGTTCAAAAGATATAGCTACTAGATTTATCTTCAAGAATGTTATCACTCAGCTTGGATGTCCTAGAAGTCTAACCAGTAATCAAGGTACTCATTTTATCAGATGTACAATTGTAGCATTACGACTGAATTTATTATACAACATCATAAGAGAAACCCTTACCATCTACAAGATAATGTTACGGTAGAGGCCTTCAATAAAATTATATAAAAAGGACTCACAAAAGTATGTTGTGAAAACCGGGAAGACTAGGATGATAGAGTTCCAACAGTCTTGTGGGATTACAGGACTACCACGAAGAAGTTACACATATACACCCCATTTCAGTTGGTCTATGGAAAATAAGTTGGTGTAACCGCAAAATTTATCACCCCTAGTCTTTATATAACATAGGCTACACACATAATAGATGACTAATCAGTTGCGTAGAGGATTGTAAGCTTGCAAGAACTTGAGGAAGTAATATTTTTAGCAGATTTTCATTAGACAGTTGAGAAGGCCAGACATAAATATTGGCATGGTAGGCATATTAAGTCTAAGAGATTCACATAATGGGATAAGGTACACCTATATGACAGCCGATATCAGAAACATCCAGGAAAGTTGTGCACGCATTGGTTGGGTCCACTCATAGTTGCAAAAATCTGACACTCTGGAGCAATCAAGCTCGTGCAACTAGAGGGTATCCTTCGACCAGGATGGGTGAATGGAGCTTGCATGAAACCCTACACTTCTCATTCTTAAGCCAAATAAAGGTTTCTCCAGTCCAAAGGAGCATGTACATTAGTTAGATTTTCATTTCCTTCAATTTCTTTAACTCAATTAATAAATGTCGGAGTGTGCATTTAATGTTCCATGACATATATTATGTTTCAATATGAGCGTTTCTTTTGTGAAGAACTTCTTACTCAACGAAACAGGATTAGAAGAGACACCATTACATTCAATGAAGTCATTTAATATGATAGGGACCCCCATTATGGTCGGAGGGAGGGTGAATTTGAGCTCAATCATATCCCATGTGCCACACATACCCAGTCTAGTCATACACTTTATGAAAACCACCGTAACCCGTCAAACGTTTTCTTTAAGACATAAAGGCGTGATACGCACAGATTCCATCGATATCCTTGTCATTATTCTCAATCATTAAAATGATAAAAAAACTCATCTTGACCACATCCCTGTCAATATGTTCATTAAAATCCAAGATTAGTTGATAAATCCTACCCCATTATTTGTCCCGTCAGACACATAAGTCTAAAAATGCATTTATGGCCTAATCATGAGTGTCTTTATGTGTTCCTACATAAATTATCCAGTTATCCAGTTATAAGACCTTGTCAATCCACAAGAAAGAATCATCATTTTTTGTTAGCTAGATTTTGAATTTCCTGCAATTGCGCATACCTTGAGAACGTTTTGTTCCCCTGTTACAAATCTGACCCCAATTTACCCAGTAAATCAACACTTCAGAGCTACCATGCCGAGAGAAATAGGAGGTCGGAGTTCAAATCCCAAAGAAGAAATACCAGATGAATTGTATGATCCTCGAATCGAGATCTTCGAGCATGTCAAAGGAAAGACAAAGCAAGTAAAGCTCTTGGACCTTGATTTGGTAGACCAACTATTTTTCCCACAAATGAACATCAACGTGTTCTAGGACTTGGTTCTGAATGAAATCGAAGGCATGGAATTTGTCCCCAAGCCTAAATTTATCAATCTATTCAACTCACTAGTACATATGACAAAATTTGTGATGGTTTTTCATTGATATTGCCACACTTATCCATCACAATTTCCACGAAAGCCGAGTTTTTTTTTCGTCGGAATAATGTCATCGCTTTATTGATGATCTAGGTATGCGTGGAAACATTGACGAAATTATATCTCCACGTGTCACCACCTTCAAGTTCGGTTAACCCTATGCATCATCGCAATTACGATGAAACCTCGTCGCAAGTACAATGAACAACCGTGGAAATTACGACGAAATTTCATCGCAATTGCGACGAAAATTTATGACAAGTCAAAAACTTACGACGCAAATGCTGCATGTGTGACAAAAAACCATGGAAACTTTTGATGAATACTCGTGGCAATAGCAACGACATTGATTCATCAAGACCAAAGTTATGATGAAGATGTTGTATGTGTGACGAAAAACTGTGGCAACCTACGATGAAAGTTCGTTGCTATTGCCACGGTGGTCAAAATGCAATTTTTTTCCGACGAACTATCGTCGATATTGAAACGATGGCATTAAGTTTAAAAAAAATAATTAATGAGATATGGTATTACCATATTACATTGTAATATGGTATACCATATTACAATGTAATATGGCATTACCATATTACAATGTAATATGGAATTAGCATATTACAATGTAATATGGCATTACCATATTACAATGTAATATGGTATTACCATATTACATTGTAATATGGTATTACCATATTACATTGTAATATGGTAATTCCATATTACATTGTAATATGGTAATTCCATATTACAATTTAATATGGGATTACCATATTACATTGTAATATTGTAATTCCATATTATCCCACAATTAATTGCAAGCCAACATGAAGAAATATGAGCTTGGAAAACAATTATTTTTTTGTATGGATTTTGTAGTTAGAGGATGTGAATTTTGTATTGACCTAAGAAATATAAAATTCATTGTAAATTGGTTTATCCAAGATAATTTAATTGAACCAAGGTAATTCATGGGGTTAGCAAATTATTTAGGAATGAAATGTCTTTTCAATGCACATTAGAAAAGGCAAGTATAACCTTTCAATTCATTGCAATTGAAAACCAAGTAATTGAATCTTTGACATGAAAGAATTGTAATGCATCAATATTAAATCTAATGAAACTTGTAATTTCATTTGAAATCAAAGAAAATTTTGCATGATACATAATGGCAGAACCTTTGATACAAAGAAGGAGTTGGATAACATAACACTTGAAAATTTTGTTGGTGCAATCATAATATACCCCAAATAAGATAAGGAATTGTACATCATAGTTTAGGCATTGAGGTATGATAAATATATACATTCGTTTAGGCATTGAAGTATCCTGCAACATTTTGAAGTACATGCATTGAAGTATCCTGCGACATTTTGATTCGGTAATCAAGTTGTATGATAAATATATATAAAATCACATGGTCAATTTCCTTCAAGACCTCTTTGTTTTTATTTGACCATAGCTCTAAAGTTAAACTCTTATGTACTTGAAGAATATAAGGGATTACCTACATCTAGCTCAAATTTTGGCAAATGGTTAAAACCTTACAAAACTTGTATATATATGAAAGTCTCGC